>JAYRBW010068339.1:0-27615 GCA_036023295.1 Invenusta paracnida | reverse complement strand
CTATCTGTCCAGAGCGGATATGACAAGCTAAGGTAGGGAGAGACATTTTCCCATCAATTGAGGTGATGCAACACACTATCTGTCCAGAGCGGATATGACAAGCTAAGGTAGGGAGAGACATTTTCCCATCAATTGAGGTGATGCAACACACTCTTTCCAGAGCGGATATGACAAGCTAAGGTAGGGAGAGACATTTTCCCATCAATTATTTTAATATTGATACTAAAAATAGGTCAGGCAAAAGAAAACCACAATACAAAAAAGACTGTTTCTTAAATCAATTCATCACAGGAAAGGTTTGTTAAATGATAAACATAAAAAATTTCAAATGAGATTTACTTCATTTTTAATAAAATATTATTATTCTAAAATAAAATTCTTAAAATGTATAAACTATTTTAAAAGCAACATCAATAGGTGTTTATGTAAAGTAAGAATTCTGTATACTATACACTAAAATAGATTGAAACAATATTATATAACCAATTCATTGAGAATAAAAGTTATATTTAAATCAGAACATAGACACAAACTTCCTTCATCTAAATACTATGATGTATGAATTATTTACAGAAAACGGTATCAGTTTTCACGACAGGTTCAGTATAGCGTGTAGAAAAGATAAAACCCGTGTTAACGAATGAAAGTGGTACAAAATAGATAAGCTGAAAGAAAGCGAGACAACCCAGTTTTGAGAGGAAATGTAAGACTTGATTTATAACTTCGTGTGACGAGTTTTGTCCCGTTAAAAACGTCACGACAAAAACTTGTGACACTTAGAGTGAAGAGATTAATATGAAGAGGTTTAATGAAGAGGTTTAATATTCTCCTAAATCACAGACAGAAAGTTACTAAAATTAGTGCAAGAAAAAAAGAAAGCTATATCAGGCAAAAGATATTAAAAGTAGCACAACATACATTGTGCTAAAAAAACATTGTGATAAAAACATTTCCCAGTCTACTTAATGTGTAATCACAAAAATAAATTATTTTACGTAGCACCTAAATGAAAGAAAATCGATTTTAACCTTAAATTTTGTTTTTCAAAATTGGACAAAAACCAATCTACCATATTAAACACGCTGCAGTAAAAATACGTTCAAATTATACAATTGAACTATAATATAACGTTCGAACCCTGGTTCGGGATCCCAATAAATTCTCGCACCCCTGGCTGCCAGCTAAATCAATCGAATGTATAGCGACCCGAAAGAGTTCGTATGGTTTGTTGTTGTGTGAATCTATTTATACAGATACACAATTAAGGTAGCAGTAGAAATTACACAATTCAAAAAACTATAAATATATTGTTTTTAATTTATTTTCAGCTGGAACCAAATGCCAGTTTCAATGTAGATATACCACCGCTGTTTATAATATCATATCAATTGAAATTTGCCGCTCACCTTCCAGTCCTGACCAACGTGGGATCCGCATGATCCTCCATTTCCTCTTCTGTCGGTCCTTTGGCGCCCTTTCCGCCCGGACCACCTCCAGGTCCATGACCACCACCTGCGCCCCCAGCACCCGCGGACGACTGGCCATTGGGTAGGGGGGCCGAGCCTGCAGCTGCGGTCTTTCTGCCTTCCTGGCTGGGCACTGACTTGGGCGGCTCGATGCGAATTGTGGGATCCCACTCGCCCGGCGGTAGAACGGTGCAGTTGGTGAGAAACTCGTCGATACCCGCCAAGAGATCCTCACGGTGACGCGCTTTATAGGCCACGTCGTGGAACACCTGACAGAGTTATGAGAAAACTAAAACATTATATTTTAAATACTTAAACTATAGTGTAGTAATATGTTAGAAAAAATTGTATACATAAAAATATAATGCTCGCTAGTGTTTTATTTAAATAGTCTGATAATATGTGTCAAATAATAATATACGTAAGATAAATTCTATATATACGATTTAACAGACCAATAATTTGCGTTGTTTCCACACAACGCTAAGATAACACAAATAATTAATTACCAAACATGTCTCTCCTTTCTTAACAATGTTTCATTCTTCCCCTGTCTTTTGTTGTACCAGATTACAATATGTTCTCTTTCATAAAAGCCAAAGCCAAAGAATCCCAACACAAAGGCGAAAGTTGAGATAAATGTGAAAAATAACTTACTGAAATAAAAAGGAAAACATTATTTACGAATCACAGCCACTTAATATACACTGTAGGTAACTCATTTACAAAGATTTAATATGTTCTTTGATATAATATAATCTAGGTAGTACAGACATGAATGTACTCTAAAAAGTAATATCAAACTAAGGGAATTAAACACCTGTTTTTCAAGACTAACCTTGGAGACTATTAATCGAAAAATTAATGGAATCAGTCCTACGATATATGCACAGGTACTATAATATACACAATATCAAATAAATCCAACGAAATAAAAGAAAAACACATCAAAAGCAAAATTAAACGAGGCGTGAGTTGAATAATATAATGTTAACGACAACATTTTCTATCAAAAGGAGGAATATCCAAATATGCTCATTTTATTAGAGGCACTGTATTCTTATATCAAGAAATGGCTTTGTAGATAACAATAAAGAATTACTCATAAATATCGTTAAAAGAAACAGCGATATCTATAGTAAACACCAATAATACTAACAAAAGAACATTTTTATAATGGTTTGTACTCTTGTGGTTAAGCTTGTTTTTGTACTGTACTATTATTATTTCGAAGAAAAAATTATTTCTACATTGTTACATTTCAAAAGAATTTAAATTGAAAAACAAACGTAAATTAAAGACAAATATCAGTATTTAACTTAGAATATAAAAATCTAACGTCAGCTAAAGTTTTTAGTGGAAACATGCACCTAAACATTTCTAGGTGCATAAAAAATAATATTGAAACCATAGAATAATTATACAAAGAGGTTTGACTCTTATTGATTTCATATGCATTGTGTTCTTCAGTTTTTAATGAATTTAATCTAAATGGGTAGACTAGAAGTAGTGTTAAATACCTTTATTAAATTCATTTAAAGAGCAAAATATACATATTCATACAATTCTAACATACGTAAGCTGTCTGTAATATATAATGCCTTGCTTGTGTAACTAAAACCATTTTACTGCATAAACGATTTATGGCTGTGAATTTTAGGAACATTATTTTGAAAAAGCTTTTGGGTAGACGAGTACTGCATACCGAATCAATAAGAGCCGAAACTCTATGTATAATTACTCTGTGATTGAAAACAAGTTCTTATAACTTGTCAATGTAAAATAATACCGCAAATCGTGGAGTAAAATATACACACATAACACATAAATATAGACACATACAGGATACATGGCCGGCAGCTAGTAAAAATATGTTCCATGTCATTTCCCCACTATCCTGCCTCCCTCCCTCTCAAGGTGTGACAGCAAATTTATTTCTGAATTTAAATCTGTTGACAATTCACATAAGTGTAGACACTTATTATAGTGAAGATTCCAAAGTTTGAATACAAACAAAAATGAAAAAAAAACATTGTATTGGGCTCAACATGTCAGGAATAACCTAAAATTCAGACTGTTCAATGATTTTTAGAAAATGTTCAATATCAATTTCGAGGCTTTATCAATGCCAGATCAAATTCGAATTTCGGATAAACTTCTTTTTTTAAATAATAATTTTAGCATTTTTGTTTTCTGTCATAAATTCCTAAAATAAGGTTCAAATTTATATTTGTTTGCGTCAACCTTTTTGAAAACAGGTTGACTGACCTCGTCTGACATAAGCGTGGCCATTGAGCGCCCCATTTCATGGAATTTGACGGAGTTTCCCCGAGGCCCGAGGAGTATGAAAAGGAACCGAGTGGGAACAGGGACTTCCGTGAGATCCCCCAGGAGCACAGCCTCTTTGAGTCGAATGAGACAGACGAGAAGGGAGGGGAGGAAGTCCGTCTCACCGACTAGAATATTGGAGGTCTCCGCCCCGGGTGGGATCTTCTTCATGAAGTGCAGGTCGAACTGCTTGGAGTGGGAAACAAATATACACGTATGAATAAAGGGAACACAAGACTTCAAATGTGCTACTCAAAAAATAATTACACTTTTAAACAGTAATAACGTTCAGATGCTATTTATAAACACGTATTATTCAATATTTGAAAGAAGTGGAACAAAAATTAAATCAGCTACTGACAATTTCTTGCATTTTTTAACCCCTAACATTGTATTTTACAAAATAATATTTCCTTCTGATGCAAGTAAGCACACAATCCCTCGTCAGTGGCGTATAGTCCAATCCCATTCCTAGTCCAACCCCTTTCTACATATTACTATATAACAGCAGGATTACTCCAGTGAATATAACTACTATGTTCTATTTGGTTGAGCCCCAACTCAAAGCTATTAATATAGAACAGGAACCACTAGCTAGCAATACACTCATTACCGCTGACGAAATAAGACGAAATAATACAATCAGAAACCAGTATTCGGCGAAAATAATCAATTTGGGTACTCCATAAGAAACAAGTCTATCTACTATGTAGTATACGATTGATAATACATATTATGTTCTACCCTTTTGGTAAGTAGATAATATGAAATTCCAATTTTAAATAATATAACTTTAACATTCAAAGACACTTTGTAATGGCAATGTCAATCACTTGTCTAAAAAGATATACAAATTGTACGTATAGTGTTCAAGCTATTATGACACAGTTTGATGACATCTTATTCTTAGAATACAATGATATTTTGAATATATTTATAATAATATATTTCAAAAGTATTTCTATATAGTATATAAAAATTATATAAAGATACAAATAATAATCCACTGATTTCGGAAAATCAACTACTCATTTCTAAATGATAAAACAGTTTAAATTATTTAATAATGTAATTTTCTGATATAGATTTAGACTTCTTCTAAAATTAAAATACAACTCTTGTAAAAATGGTCAAGTAAAAAAATATTCTAAATACCTTTAAAAATGTTATATTGTGTAATTTGCTAACATCAGTTAACATTCAAGAATGTTTATCTACTACATACATACGTAATATAATGCATCTAGGTTTATAACGTGCAGATTGCTATTATCGCATAAAAAGCATTCAACTTAAATGGTCCCCCCTTTCTAGTTTACCTCAGAGATATCCTTCAGTTTACAATAACATACATATAGATATGTCGAGTTTGGCCATTTAAAATAGTGTTTCATCCCTAGTTACTTTGCATTTTTACACTAATTATGCAATGGATTAGGCAACTAACAATTAAAAGAAAAGAAGGAGCGACAAACAGTATCCTAACTGATAATAACAAAAATCCACTTAGTTAGCTTAATGGCGATGTTGGGAACACTTTCATCCCTCGAGTAGTTCTCGAATACTGTTTTACATTACAAAAAGGAACAAAACAAAAAAGATGTGCTATCAATTATCTTATTATATAGTTAGGGGGAATTACTGGATGTTGACGAATAAGTTTCCTTAAATACAATAACGAGAAAATGTAGATAACACGTAAACTTGATTATTTATTAACAGAAATTAAGCATTACATTACAAAAAGAGCAAAGCATGTTTTAATGCAAATAAGAGCAAAGCAAAGTCGAGTAAAACACTAGTTAATGAAAATTATTTTAAAAATTCGTCACCGATTTTGAAAGTCAATAAAATATTGTAATTTGACATGTTAAGGTCTTAATTTGTATAAATTATATTCTGAAAACTCAATATCACCCTTAATCAGTTGTAAGACCTACCTTCTGCGATGGACTGGGGTGCAATGATCCACTATCATCGGTAGCACCGTCTAACAACTGAGAAGCACCGGGACCACCCCCCTCAAGAAATTGTGGTGTCGACTGCATTTCTGTCATGGTATAGTGGTGGGAAAGCAAATTAAACAATCCGGTAATTATACAATTGGCTGCTAGCCAAGGCGTCGGTTAAACATCTCTTCAAAGATATGTTATACAAATGGAAAGATATATGGACTTAGATGATATTTTAAAATAAGGCTATTATAACAATGGTAAAAAGTTCTGACTACCTAGTATTAAACTGAAGAGTAAATAAAAACAATGAATTAATAAATTTAAGGAAAATGAATATTAACAATAATTTTGAGTGAATAAATCGAGAATCAGACATGTTCGTAACAGGTTATGTGGAAAATGTCACAATTATTTATATAATATTATAAAGCTTTCTTTCTGATAGTTATAACTTGGATTGAGTTTATGAAAGTGTGTTGGGGTGCATCACATATATATATTTAAAATAATAAAACATGAACGATTAAAATTCAAACAATTAATATTTATAACATTCGCCAATCTCTGACGCTTGTATTAGACGTAGTAGTGCAATGGCCATAATCAGATAATCATTTCAGTTTAAATAATGCCAAATAATGTCAAAGATACCGTCAAAACAATAAACGTTTGAGGCATTCATAAAATAATCTAGAGCAACAATTCCGATTGAATAATAAAACTGGACATTTGTCAAAGAGTACACAATTAAGCTTAACATATCGTGCTAAATAACATCTTTAAAATGAGAAAAAAATTAATAAAACAGATGCAAATTGGAGCTACTGAAAGTTTCCATTTAAAAAAGTTCATAGTATACATATTAAAAAGAATTAGATGTAGACCTCGGTTTCCACAAATTACTGTGCAAGAAGTTACACACAAACTGACACAAGATAATGTTTTATTACATTAGAAACACTATTTACGGATGGAAATATTAGAGAAGCCATTCAGATTCAAGCAAATTTGTCATATAGTCTAAAGTGCTGTTTTTAAATAATAGTAAAGATATTTAAAGTATTGTTCTTGATAAGATGAAGGTTATGACGTACTCAGTTACTGTTAGTAAACAACGCACAAAAACTGCACAAATACATGTTGTACTAAAATTATAAAATTAAATTACAATCTATTAGGCTAACGTTCTTTATAATAAAGAAGACGAAACGAACTAACTATACTTAAGCCAAATAATGAAGTAAATATCAGAAAATACATGTCGTAAAATGCATAAAGGTTAAGAGGATTTGAACAACATTAATGATGAACAGATCAATACATTGTTTATAATTTGGCCACAATCTAGATGCTAGAAATAGCGCAGTACTGATATAATTATTGCTTAAAGGTTATAAATCATGCTTCTGAAGTAGATATATTGATGACGAAGTGATAACTACTAGTTATATAATCCACATGTATATACTTGAAACATTAATACACATAAGCCATGATGAAATTAAATAAACAATAAGATGCATAAACTTATTATATAGATGATTTATTAGAACAGGGTTACTATGCGGTTAACAGGTTTTCAACAATACTCGCTCAAACGTTTTCCTAACCCGGGCTGCTAATGTACTAGTACATATTATTCATAATTAGTAGTATGGATATATATATAGTACAGTATAAACGTAGTATGTGGTTACTCCCAATGGAAAAACGTTTCACTGGTGTAATAAATATTAATCGTATTAGCATGGTATTTTGGGTCAGAAATGTAAATAAGAAAATATAAAATGTTAGATCAAATAATCATTTTATAATAATTATAAACTCAATATGCTAAAGCTAATGTGTACAGTTCATATAATACTACGTCAATAAAAATATATTATAAGCCGATACAACTATGTGTTCTTTTCTAAACCGATTATTCATTAATTTAGAACTTAAAATTAGGTTTCCCAAAACTTAGTAGAAATTATCGAGTTGTAACTATATTTTAAAGTCAATCAAAACATGTATCCCGCAAGACTAGAAAACTGATTATTTATTCAAAATGTATACTCGTAGATACTATATGAATACAGACTCGAAAACGCCAACCGTTTAATTACATAAAAACAAAATATCTACATTTTTATAGATAAAATAAATATTTAAAACATTTAAAATCTCCAACAAATATATATTTCAACCATGCACAATTGAGAAATTTAATAATACAATAGATTTAAAATAGATTTCTAAAAAACTAAATCTAAATCTATACAACTACGATTGGGAAAATCTTGTATTACAGTTCGTACAAGGATAACCAAACATTAAAGAAATTATAAAAATGTGTATTTTGTTGATATTTTCAATTTTACATACTGATACTCTACTACATGCACATACATGTTTCATTGTGAGGATTGACAATTTAGATACGATAATTTTTAATTGTATATTATTAAGATAATAAATTGCTCAAAAATACAAATGAATTCAGGAAATTTTACATAAAATGATTACACTTTCTATTGTAGAAATTAAGTAAACTGTTGAAAAATATTTAATCTTAAAAATATATATATTTTAAGCATCTTTAAATATATTTTTTGAGCAACACGCAAGATGGATTTTGTGAAATTTTTAAAAAAAAGCGTTTTATTAACAGTTTTGTGGAAATATGAAGTATTCATCACTAAATGTTACATTTGCAGAAGTCAATACCCTTGATGTTTTGCTAGACTTTTCGGATAACTAGCTAAAAAATTTAGTCATTCGAATGAAATTAAAAAGTCGGATATTTTCACAGATTTAATAGTGTTAAACTTGAACTTTACATGTCAAATTAGTCGTCGGAAGAAATCTTACTTTAGTTACATATATCTAGTATTTTATCATCAGAAATTCGTGTTTGTTGAACCTAATATGCGTGCAATTGATCAAGTTCCACGTCTAATTTTGAACTATAAACCAAAATCCAATTACTTGTTGTTTAGAGAATTTCTGAAAATAAAAAAAACTAATTAAATTAAAAGTAATCCAAGGGCAAAACTAATATGTAACAGCACATGTTTATCCTGATCAAGCCTAAATAATCGACACCGCATCTGAATATTCGACAAGCATAAAGTCGGAATGAAGTGCGAATCAAGCAAGAAGTAAGTTTTGGGCTTAACCCTGGCCTATCCATGCCGAAGATGGGGCGAAATTATTTTATGTTTGCTTGTCATTTTCATCTAAACACGAGCATAAAAGCTCCCGTGACTTTTCCAAGCTATATGTTTGACAAGATTTAATAACTTGTTCCTTTCATTTGCACCCCCAGGGAGCATGCTAGAGCCTTCCAGGGTGTTCAACCCTATTCTAATTGTAGTCTAGTTTTCAATAAACAAAAACATAGTTAGAAAAACAACTGTAATTTACATACCCCATAAAATCGTTGTACATAAACGGTAATATCTGCATATAATATACAAAACCATGACCAAGATACATGGATAAGATATACAATGAAATATGTAGTCAGTTAGTACTACATAACGTTTTTAATTATTTAAATATACATATATATATAATGATTTTTTAATCTGTTGTAGAACATGTTGGTCTGCCAGTATGCCAAAAAGTTTCCAATTATAAGTTAGGAAACAATGGGGGAACTCGGTTCCTGGGGGCATTAAATAGCCTAGTATGGATATGGTTGAGCAAAATATTACTAAGATGTAAATAAAAAAGTTTTTTAATCAACAATAACCTAAAATTATCTTAATAAATATACCGAATGGGTGGAACTGAAGAAAACTGTAAGCCCCTACTTTAACACACCCCCCCCCCCCTCCGCCTTGAATGCTAGAAAACTTGAAATAAATCAAATGTAAATTACACCAATATTAATAAAAATGATTAGTTAGAATGATGGAATACAATACCATATTTAACAACATTATAATATGATGATAATATATTACGAAATGATATACATGTAAATCAGACATATAAAAGTAATATACAGAAGTCATACGTAAATGAGCATAGTTTTAACTGTCATTGTTAGTGTACTACACTGACTGTGACGGCAACTTACCTTTGTCATGTTCGGCTAGAGAGAAAGAGAAGACAACATATACCAGTTAATTCATTGGCTGTCCATACCAGCCAATTAAAAGCTTTTTCACGATCAAGTTAAGAGCTTCACACGCTTATCAATTCTCAATAACAATTATACTTAATAATTATGACAATCGCAGAGCTATAAGTATTATAGAGACGTTACAGCACGTCTGATATTTACGCCACCTCATCGACTGACCAAAACTCAACATCCAATAAGAAATAAGCAGGTTGGAATGGAATGGAGAGATCTATTAATTCAAAATTACAGCTTTCTGTACATATATTTCATAAACTTAAATATAGTTCATTTAAAAATGTTAAATTAATTAAAAATAAAAACCAACAAATTTAATTATAATTGTGTATTTACACCACACGTCCTTCTTTAATAAGAAGAAAAGGTGTATTATATTTTGAAATTATACCAATATTCTTAGCTCAAGTGGCAATTTCCAGTTAATGGAGGGAGCATAGCAGCTGAAGCAATTTATCAGAACACAAAACTAACAAATCAAAAAACCCACAAAATACAAAATAATGTAATAATATTATAGCAAATCCGACGGTCGTAATTGAAGTCAAGAAAGTAGTTTTTAGTATACTGAAACAAAACGTCTTACTGAAATAGCTCTTTGAAGTCATAATGAAATACGTCATTAAAGAAAACAAAAAAGTAAACCATAATTATTTATCATATGTTCACGAATGCTCATTCTTTATTCATGAATTTAACTTATTTAAAACATTAAGAAAAAAAATATCTCGAGACATGGTTCAAAATAATATTTTGTAGCAATCTCTGTTATGGTTACAATATCCTATCTCAAAAATACACTATATATTATTTAAATAAATACACCCAGGTTATATATTTAATTTGAAAAGAGTGAACTCGGTTAGTCAATGTATCTTTTTCAATTAAGTTTAATTCAAATTTAAATCACAAAGAATTGTATAATAAAATAAACCTTAGGTCGTAAAAACAATGTTTAAGTTTACAAATCAGATATTCTTTTTAAAATCAATTTAAAAAAATACAATGGTTTCGATCTTTGTAATAAAATCATATTCAAAAGCAAAATCTAATTAAATCGTCGCAATAGAAGTAATAATATATTATATTATGTCGTACTTTTTAAATAAATAAACTTAAAGTATAGTAAAGATTAGAAATAAAAATAATAACGAATTTAATCACTAATTAAGTGCAAAATCTTGATAATGATAGGTTTTTACTTACCTAATTGTTTTTACTCATTATCTGGCAACGTAAAATATTTTCCAAAATATAAGAAACTTTATTGTCATTCTACAATTTAATGTAACTATATAGACTTCATTTACCAGCGCCAAATTTACAGTAACAAGAGAATACTTGTATTCAATATAATATCTACCCTTCACCAATAGAAGAGACCTTTTAACGGCATTTAAATAAAACAAACCTGTAAAAATAACATTTAATCAATTTAAAATGAACACATAATTAGCCTTATATTTACCCCGATATAACCAAGCAACTGAATTAGCAATACGCACAGTAATTGTAATAATAGTATAATAACAACAATGATGATAGCTGGGTAATGAGTAGCAATATTATTATAGTACCTATCAACAATTAACCGAAAGCAATAATTACCTGAAGGCCTGCGACAAAGCCAGGCTAAATAAAACATGACAAAACAGATTCACAGGTAGAACAAGACAAATATATGAGCTCAAAGCATTACAGAAATGAAAAGTCTATTAAAAGTTCTAATAGTAAATAATAAGCAGGTTAACATGAACTCTTCAACATCAAGCACTGCAAACTATTTACCGATTATAAAACTACACTACAGAAATTGCAGGAAATAGACAAATAGACAATTACTATTAGTAAACATCGATCACAATGTAACAAATAGGTTAGACAAAAGAAAACATGCGCCAAGGGCTCAGTTTTCATAACATATAAATATATCAGAACTATTTGCAATCAAAATAAATAGAAAATAAGATAATACTTCAGTTCAATTAAAATCAAGGTCAAATAAGTAAATTAAAACTACAACAGATAAAAACAATTTCCTAAAAACTGGATAATGCATAATCCATAAGTAAACTAATAGAATCTACGAAGGTGATTTTTAAAATTATATCGAAATAGGCATAGTACTTCTAAGTCTAACTAAGTAGTGCATTGAAATTATATAGTAAATTTTGCATTTTAATAGAAATTAGGCAGAAAATAGTTAAATTATGATATAACTAACCTTTGTCAACATCTTTGCTGGAGTGTTTGCGTCCAATGTCAGCGAGTGATCGGATCAGTGGGAGTTGGGAGCCCCGGCTAGACATGGACTTGTGCTTCCGCTCATGAAGATGAGAATGCTTGCGGAGAAGGACATCGTAGACTTTGCCGCGGAGTTCATGGTTTAACTTACCCTCACCAATAACCTTATTGAGCATCAGTTCTGCACGTTGCAACAAGGAAAGGAAGGAATTGACAGATCATGGTTGCTCGATAGACAAACTAGTCGTTAGCAAGGGACTGGAATACATATATCTAAGTCGTAATTACATAGTTATAATACAGAAGAACAAGAAACTAACCGAGGATTTGCTCGAGGGTTGTAGCCTCGACGTTGAGCAGAATAACTCCATTAGCGAGGCAATTGCGAACCTCAAAGAGCGAGAAGAGCGAGAGAGTTGCCACATGGGGCTTAGACCATCGTTCACCTCCCTCGTCCACGTCTTCCTCAAATTTGATCCATCTGCAAGTGGAGGGGTTGTAAGTCTAGAATGGCGGACTTTATAAAACTTTAGTTTTCGTGATATGGACATAATATTAGATACTCTATATCAATGGTGTCAAAATCAGTTGTTAACTCTAATCTAGAAGTCAAAAGCAGTGTACAATTCTATTATTATGTAGGTACTAATTCGCAGAGAACTGGAGTATTTAGAGAAATACTGACATGAATTCTTCAATCTACATGACTGAACAGTAAAGCTGTAGCTTTTATTAAATTCAAACTACTTGATTAAGTATTTCCTAATGCAGTCAAGTGATTCTTCTTGCACACGTACCTAGTGGCTTCTAATTGGAAGGCTAGTGATATTTCCAGTTAGAGCTTTATATATATCAGATTGGTTTGCACATTGCTTTAGTTTGATCAATCAACTAGTCTAGCCGCAACAAGGTCGTAGAGAATCATTCATACACACCTAGCAGTCTCCTTCCACTCCGACTCGCCCTCCGCATCCATCTGGAGTTCGTCCATCTCACAAAAGAGTTGATGCGTCTCATCACATTCATCCTCCCCGAGAAGAAACATGACATGCTGGGTGGGATCCGTGACTGGAAGGAGGAGACATCACCAGTTGTTCACACAACAACAACTTAGAACAAAAAGGAATTCGATTGGCCTTGGACTTTGCAAAATGTTGGTAACAAAACAAGAAGAAACTAAGTTGTTTACAATTTAGGAAGAGAAAATGTATTGAATAATAATAAACAATTTAAGGAAATCAACATATGTATACATAGATAATATTAGGAAAAATGTAATACTTCATGCATTTTTTTATACTTCAATTTTTAAAATTAGCGAACATTTTAAAAAGTTCACATAAAATAAAAATACAAGTAAAACATTGTTTTATAAATCCAACTATAATCGACATAATTAAATATGTATCAGATATTTTATCACTGCTGTATTGTTTCAAGTATGTCTTATTTATATATTATGTATACTAAAAAATGTCTCGATAAAAAATATTGGAAAAAGTGAATGTATTGTCTCAAGTTGTTTCAGTATTAAAACGTAAATTATACACTATTCGGCAAAAGAAAAAATGGACAAAAGGAAATTATTTTTGTAAAAAAGAACCAGCCAACCAGCTTTAATATTTAATTAAATTAGAACAACTGAATTTAGATAGGTACCTAAAAGTGAAATGAGTAGACTTCCGCAAAAAAGATAGGGTACAGTCAAAAAGCTGTGAATTACCAAGTAATTTAGACATTTCACTAAATATTATGTCAATTAATGAGACAAATGTTTAAAAAAACGAATAAGATTACACTATTATTGGCGATGGATTTTAAAATTCAATGTAACCAGACAACAATTTAAAAAGGTGAAACAGAATATTTTAATTCCGTATTTAGATATTAAACATTCAAATGAAATAAAATTCTAAAATAGTATAGTACATTATAATATAATATACATATTACACCAATAATCGAATACAAACCTCTTAAGGAGATAAATAAGAATATATTTTTAAGAAGTCACCTGTAATAATTCATGGCATGCGGTACATAATTTATTTGCCTACTGTAGTGTAGAAACAAAAGTGGAGATTGACATACCATAATGTTAATATAGTTAGTTAAATTCCAGCAATATTTATGATTAGTTAGTGACTTAGCAATAATAATTAGTTACAATTTAGTTCGCAGGTGTTTAAAAAACTATATAATTATATCAATAGTCAGTTTAATCTTTATATATAAAAATGGAGACACATATTTGTATTTTATATGTGAGACAGCTCATATATATTTTTAAACAATAAAATAGTTGTAAAATTAAAATATTATTGCGTTAAAATTGTTAATGGTTTATAGTTGTACGCGACTATACTACTGCCTGCTATTATAAATAGAATAGCACAAAAATAGTTAAATTCGTAAGAAAATATTATGCAAATTCAAAACTTCATCGAAGGAATGTTAAATGATAATGTTAACGAAATATAAAACTGGAACAGCAAACATAGTTACTATATCAAAAGTAAGAATGGGACAGATATAACATGATGAAGTATATGATATAATTGTGGTGATGTTAAGTTACTCAAATGACGTTACAAGATTATGCAAGCTTGATTGCTGATTATGTTGACTCCTGATGTTTCACAATTGATTTTTATAAGTTTCACAAAATAGATTATATAACACTTCATATAACTGACAAGAGATCACATGCCTACTAAATATTGTTTTTATCTATCAAGTATAACAAATTATCATTGAGTTTGTGTTTTCTCATATTATATCAATTAACAAAAGTCAGTTTCTTTGCTTAAATATGATATATCAACACTTCCTAAAGTATTCCTACGTGAAAAGCAATGTAATCTAAAACCCTACGACATAATTTGTGAAATATCTAAATATCTAGTACGGGGTGCTTTTACTTAAGTGCTACTAATGTCGATTTCTGGAAGTTAGCAGAGAGCTCTAGGGGAAGACATTAATATCTCGAAGTTGGAAGGCCGAGTCAATAACCGAGGAGTGTGGGCTACTGACGAGACCTAACAAGGATGAAACAACACGTTGTTCAGCTCTCTCCCCGCACAAATGAATATTAGCAGTTTAAAACCGCCAAGTTATGTATTTATAATTATATGTATACCCTTCCTTCATTAAATTAAAGCAATTGGGATTCTGTTGAGTTTTCTAACTAAAAACGGAGAACAAATCCATGTTGGTAGTAAGAGAACGAGGAGTTATATAATAAATAGCTGATAAAACAGCTGATAGAAAACCAACAACATTAATACCACGGTAATGCTGTAGTGACTTTTTGAGATCAGATTGACGGTTTTATTAGCTTTAAGAGCTTTACTGATATCTAACAATAAACGATTACAGGCTTGAAAAATTACAGAAAACGAATTACCAACCAATGTCGATGATTTACAAGAGATAACATGGCGGGCTTTTCATCAAACCAGTAAAACCATCTATTTTCTATTAGACAATATTGCAACCCTGCATTCAGCATGGCAATTTTGGCGGTTATATGTCAGCTGTTTATTACATAACTCTCGTCGTTTTCTTAATGCTGTTATTGATTTGTTTCTCTACTATGCCTAGAGATATAATGTAATTGTTTACTAGTTGTAGTTAATCTGATATGTACTTTAATTTATTTATTGTTCATTCATTACATACATTAAGTTTGTAAACACCGTATTCGCTTAACGAAATGTGGTAAAATATATTAAATATGTTTGTTTTATGATCCCTCAACAGCTAGCCTTTATCTACCTACATAAATAATGTGCAAACATTATTTTTACTAAATCTATGCATATTTAGAATTTTAAACTTAAGCAATCTCTTGTCAGAATTAGACTGTAATTCAAAAATTAAAGTCAATTCATATATAAAATGTGAAATCAGAGTTATGCAATGTTTTAAATTACCATAAATCTAGGGCAACCATGGTGAATGTAATCTAAAATCATATTGTCAAGTTAGTTTGATAGTTCAGCAGCAAAGGCGACGCCTACTAGATCTACCAAATATACCAATTAAGTATGTACCTGTTTTCTGTCTTTATGAGTTAAGAGCGTTTCTTCCGCTTATATCAATCAAGGGAAAGAACACACTGTTAATAGCTGGCCGACAAAAGACAACAAATATTATATTAAAGATGTACAATTTAAAAAATCCTCTAAGGAATACATTATGATCTAAACCAAACTATATAATCACCATAACAGATTGACAATTGGAACAAGCATTAATCATTTATATACAGTAATAATAAACAAATTTGCAATTTTAACAAATTTCCATATACATAAATAAATAGTAAAAACAAAATGCACAGTCAACAGTAGAAATTAAAAGACGACGTCGGCTGTATACTTTCAAAGGAAAAGTAATTGACATACAAAATATATAACCGTTAATAAATATTTTAACATAAAAAGATAAAGGAAATAAATGAATGTATATATTATATGCATGTAGTTTACAAAACAAGCAAATATACTACAAACAGAATGCAGTATTAATATTTTTTTAACTCACAATGACAATATAATATGTACATATATTTGAAAAAAATGTTAAGTACAAATTAAAAATAGACATGTACATATATCTACGTACTCAAATCAATCAAAGAGCGTGCAGCGAGCACTATATTTATAACTGAGAGATGTATGTGACGTCACAACATGATGACAGGAAAAACCAAACTCAACTCACCTCTTTCGGATTCGTCTTCGGCAATGCCGGAAACTGCAGCGGGAATACGAATAGAATCATACAAAGAATTGTAATATTCACAACTATACTACTACTATTCGATTGCAAATAGTAAAGCGAATAAATTACGTATAATAATAAACAAAAAGAAATAAACTTAAAAATAATTTAGTATTTAGTCTATTTTACAAGCAAAAATATACTGACTGTGTAAATATATTATATTATTTTAACATATCGATTGAAATAAATACAACGAATGGTCAGTACTAAAATGGTGGAAAAGTTGTACTAATAAAGTGCTTGCGGCAAATAAATTACACCAGACAGGCAAAACATCAGAATGAGAGTAAGTAATGTGTTCATCAATGAAGGTAAACAATAAAGCTTGTGGATGGGAATGAAAGAGGAGGGGAAAAAGGGAGAGAAGTAATCAATCCAATCTAAGGGACGATATAAAGAGGAAAATGTTCACCAACGAGCTCACCTCGACCCTCCCACACTCTATGAAAAGCAGTTCGCTTGCTAGGGAAAATGGGGGCAGACGAGGTTTAAAACGGTTGATCTTGAGTGCCTATACTACACACTTCATTCACCAAAGGATTGCATAGAACTAGACCCATCACCGATTAATACATTTAAAGAGAGGAAAGAGCGGGTTTCTTTCGTCTTTGTTTTTTCTCCTATTTTATTTGCGAGTAATACAGATTCAACAGGCAAGAAAAACGATGGAAAAGTGGAGGGAAAGGCACTCAAGAACACGCATGCTAGAGCATAAATAACTAAAGTTCTGGCTTTTTTATTTTCATCATCTAATTACATCTAGAGAGAAGAGGAAGTAGGAGTGGAAAACTAGAAAGAATTCCGACAGATCAACAAATTTGGCAAGTAAAGAAGAAGTTAGATTTTCTTAACCTCATTCTTAGGAAGGTCTTGTTAGCTAGTTGACATTACTGACTGGGAACCTTGCATCATTTTTATATTAAATTACACTCGAGTGGCAGTATAAAAGCAGTCCTTTATGGAATGAGTAGCTACTTAAATATAATATATATAATATCTTTTTAAACAAAGTTCAAGCAACAATTTGTTAAAATAATAAAATAAGAAAAAAGGTACTTTTAAGGGGTATAGATCAAATTATACATAAATCAAGAAATTACTTGCGTGCTATACAATAACGATTATTATACCAATAGATAAACGCTTCAAGTTAACTACAATTAACTTCCGGAATTGAACGAAAATACGAAAGAAAAAAACGTCACCTATAATTCATTTCTAGCAATCGGGATTGCAAATCACAAACAAGTATACGTCTACAGTTAAAATAAATGTATCTCACACTTAAACACAAAGCTATTATAAGTCGATATTAAATGTCATAAACGTGTAATCTAAGTGAACGCTAGTTTAGACTACGTGAAGTTTAGCGAAATAAAGTAAGTGTGAACGTGTACTAGTACTTAAACATCTGATGAGCATATTTCAATATGATCATAATCTTTTCACATAACCAATTATCCTGGAGTGCAAAAGGGCGAAGACACACAAGATGTACAACCTGTATCAACTGTACATGCAGTACATGAGATCCATACCTGATCCAAAGGGATAGAGGGATCATAAATACCTAAAACACCAGGCCTATCATTATCAACCATACAAATGTTTGGCGCATACACTGTAGTGTTGACAGGGTGTACACTAAATAACTATATAACAAGCTAGTCATTCCAATCGTATTAGTTTATCGATTAATCAGATCCTACCCCGAAACACAGCATCTCTTTCATCCAGTATGAGTAGCGTAAGATCGCTTGCATATATATCTCCCCATATTGGTGCACACATAGCATATACACTTACATTACATTACACTGGGAGGCCTGCTTTAAAAAAAGAACACACACTAGCATTTAGTTGTATACTATAGCGTATGTCGTGGGTACACTAAAATAGTACCCAGATCACGTAGAAGTTGCCTTACTATAAACTTAATGGGACAGTTAGGACGTGCAGTAAGCTGTGCGGTTGATCCATTTCTGTCAAAATCACTGTTATATTCAAGTAAATATTCCCCCTACTGCCTCCCTAGTATTGAAAGTTAGGTAGATAATGAACTCTTATAGATATACAGTGTTAGTCGAATTTGTTCTGAGGATACTGGAATAAGTAAATTAAAGTAAATCACCTATCGGCAGAGGTCATTACTTCAGAAAACGACTAATAACAAGCAAGGAGTCAAGCAATTTGTTAGTTAAGTAATTCAACAGTACGTAATAATAAATATCGAAATAATTACTCAACTAGAAACAAATGCAAAAAGTATTAAAGAACACAAACAGTTTGAAGTTAACACTCTTTGATAATTAATTATATATAGTAATACATGCTAAACTTAGCTTAATTAAATATGCATATAATAAACTATTGGTATACCAGTTTATTAAGTATAATTATTAAAATTTACGCTCAACATAAAAAGAGAGCTTTTTATATACATGACTTTATTATTAGCTCAACTCAGAAGAAAGTGAATTGATATAAATAAAACCCCAACCGCTGGTTTAATCTAATCAAGATGAAATGACCAACCCATCAGACGAGAAAATCTAGTACAGCTCGATAAATCAAAACCATGAGGGGGTTTGTCTTGTCTATGATGACGTGTAGTTTCAGCAAATTATACCCTAGGGAGAGATAACTTCAACTATCTGCCAAGGCCTAGAACACTATTGTAATATGTACAAGGAATATGTATCCTTCATCGTTTACAAGACTATAATGACAACCCTGCGGCATTCAGAGAGTAATCAGGAAACTGATCGGTACACTTCTACGATGTATATATAGTAAAGCCCTGGTCTCATAGGTAGGCAAATTAGAAAGCTGTATTTATAATCTGATCACCGTCCTAAAATAACACGACTTTAATCCTTCTCACTAAAATGATCGATAATTCGTTATTTTTCAGCCTAAAGCAAACTAAGTTAGCTTACTGAGAGAGCGGCGTACTCATAGAGTTATAATTATAACCAGAAATGACACATATACGATGTCTGATGCAATTTTAACAAACCCGTAGGGAAATTTCACAGAAAATGCTACAAATAGAATGCAACGCGTTCGCAGTTAAAATTAAGATATTTCAAAGAACATGACAGTGTCACAAAACTACTAATGGTATATATTGCAATGTAAAGTATTTTGATGTTAAGAAAACTGTTTTTTTCAAATGTCTACACGGAAAAAACAGTTGTTATTAAATGCAATCTAATGTATTAGTTATTGATGTTTAATTTTTCAAGCGCCAAATTCTGGATTTCGATTGGACGACTGCCATCAGCAATAAAAATTGTTGGTATTTTGGCATACTGTGTAATATCCATAATATTTATAACTCTGAGGCTATGTTCTATCCATAAATTTGTCTGAACCAGCAAATTTTAACAACCCATAAGATTTTCTACTCGACAATTATTAATCCAATCAAACCATTGTTTTATCATCAGCTAACTTATCACATAACATAATATTATAAAAAGAGCGATACAAGGCCAGTTATAATCACATCAGACAAGCTGCAGAGTCAACATCACTTAGTGGGAAGGAAAGAAAAAAAAAATCTTACTAAACTAAGTATAAAAAAGGAAGATTCAAAAAAGTTCAAGTAGACGTCAAAGCGATAAGAATTCGCTATTTATAGCACATTTATAAATCCTCCCGCATACAACAGTATTCACGTTTCAACGGCGTAACTCAAGTCACCCAGCGAAGAGAAACCTACCGTCAAACAATCATAATTATAGTTAGTATATTATAGTCAGTCTGCATATCACGAATAGCTTATCATTTTAAAACTTGCAATACATGTATCCTTGTTGAATTGCTGATAAGAAAATAAAATTATTGCTGTGCTGTTGTCCGTCTCTAAAATGGAAACAAAAAATTAGAAAAGTCCTATTTTTAAATTAATCTTCTATTTTAAAGAAATTTAAAAGACAACCTAACTATGCAGATATTATACTGAACTTATATCCCCTGCAGTCCTTCTCCTTAGCATTAATCTTGGCAGACTACCTATAACCACTAATACCTAACGTCAGAGTTCCCGACTCACAACACTAATGACAGGAAGACGTTTATTAAAGGAAGCTATCTTGAGGGACTTATCGTGCATCTATCTACACTCGGGAGTATAATCATAATACCTGGTACACTATATAGCATAGGTCTCTTGTCTTCCCTGATTTTCGGTACAAATTTATCTCTCCGTATATCTTTCGCGCGCGCTCAGCATATTTTCTTCAGAATAACACACCACCGCCCCCCCCCCTCCATGCAAGCAGGAAGCTATAAAGTTAATTTAAACTGGAGAAGTTCTTTCCAGATTTTATTAGAAACATTAGAGCCACACACGGCAAGCTGCTACAGCGAAAAATGCACATGTCTACAGGCGTAATTCTTTACATCAGAGCGGTTAACATTTATAAGTACATAATTTAAATTCACTAACTTCTTTTAACTTCTAAAATCAATGAACTCTTTTAGTGTAAATACAATATGACACACTTAATAAATCAGTTATTAATGATATTAAGCCAGTGACCCAAAATATCCTCAAAGAAGTACTGATCGATATACCGTGCAGAGATAAGTAATACAAATATAGTTTCAAAGGAATAGACAATAGCAAACCGCAACCAAACATAAAAATAACACTTCATTAATAAAACACGAATAATATAAATATCGTAAAAATAAGCCATCCGTCCTAATTAATCAAACTAGATTCCAATTTAATGATGTAATTAATGGAAGGTAAATAATGAAGCTTTTTTCATTCTGTGTTTTGCGATGCATTAGAAATTCTATCCTATAATATTTCAGAAATATTCATAGTCGAGAATTAAAAAATCAAGGTTGCATAGTTACTATTGAGATCCTAAGTATGGTTTTTGAAACAAGAATAATAATATAAGTAATGCATACATATATTATAGAGACTTTTTCTGTCTAAAACTATAGAATAAATAGGCGTAGCTTCCATTAGATAGTATGTACCTATATAATAATAAGTATTAGTCTATTTTCTTGAATAGACTGGCAATATTATACGTAGATAATATAGTAGTATATAGAAATACATTATACAAAGATATAGAAAAAAATTAACAGATGAGAAACTGAATTATACTGCTAATTATCTTTTTCTTTGCCTGTCCAATATTGTCAACGACATAAATATGGTATTAATTCAATTTCAACTCTCAAGGTGGTAAGAAGAGAATTAAATAATATTAGTCAAGAAAAGGGCACACCATCTGCAGTACCAGGCATTTTAAGGACATATTCATCATAATTGGTCAATGTTAAGGATATAAATATTATGTCGTTTTCTGCGTAACTTTTCTGTGAAAAAGGAAGTGGACAACTTGCGGTCGGTCGAACAACGGAAATAAGGTCAGTGCTACCATGGGTGTGCCAATACAGAAAATATCTGTACAGTTAATTGTATGCTTGCTTGTATGTACAACTAAAAAGATTTAATACAAGACAATTGGGAAAAGGGAAGAAGAGAGGGAGATGGGGGAGGTAGGAAAATCAATAACCTGTCAAAAACACAAAAGAACAAGAAGGTAGACAGACAGACAGACAGACAAGCTTTGCTGGCATGAGAGCTATCGAGAAAGAATATATCTTGGCAGAGCTCTCGAATATCAAGAGCAAAGAATCTTCTAAGAAGATGGGTTTTAAGAGACCCCCAAGTCTCTTATCCTAGGATCAACATGATGCTGTAGCCTCTTGAAGTCTTAAAGTTCGATAGAAAGGCAACCAACTAAGGTGGCTTGAGTAAAGAATGATCGAATCAACACAGTATATAGTTTAATTGCAGACGTAAGTATACAATAATTGTACTTCTTCCCATGCACAATGATATTTTGCCCAACTGAGAAGTACGGTTTCGTATGACAACGAGGCAGGAGATATACTACCATATCACATACCACAGGAGTACGTAAGCTTTGAAGCATGAGAATCCTAACCTATTTTTGTGATAAATAATATCGAGCCATGGATACATACGACTACAGTGAAGTAATCAATCTTTTACAAAAAGTAACTTACAGTGTAAAAGATTTTATTTCCATATTAAATTAATTTAAGTTACGCTTTATCAGTCAGCTGCAATATTATATATTTATCCCGCAGTTTCACTATAGATTGAAAGGAAAGCTGCACAGTAGGCTGTCGACAAGGCAACGTCGTGTGGGTTGTTGATTAGAACTTAGCATGTCGACCAATCAAAACACGCCATAATCACGCGTATACCTCATGAAGAAGAATCAGTAGATCAATGCCAGATCAAAGTAAACCCCAACACATCAGTCTGACAAACAAAATTAAAGACAT
Source organism: Invenusta paracnida (assembly GCA_036023295.1). Classification (NCBI taxonomy): domain Eukaryota; kingdom Metazoa; phylum Platyhelminthes; order Proseriata; family Coelogynoporidae; genus Invenusta; species Invenusta paracnida. The sequence goes on along the minus strand of JAYRBW010068339.1, from coordinate 4,345 downwards.
TTTACAGTTAACAACTCAGGTGTTGGTTATCCAAATTCACGCTGGGAGAGAGGGGAGAGATCAAGCAGACAAACCAACCAATATATTGTATTGATAATCGCAAATGCACACCAATGCCCAATATATCTTGGATCATTCTCAGCTATAAATGCGGATCAGACAAGAGGAGGGGAAATGAACTGAACAGTATACATAATAATATTATAATAATGTTAGTAGCGTCTCGTCAAAATCGACAACAGATATTTTTCTTTTCAAGAGAGACAACTGTCCACATGCAGCATTCGTATTTTAATAATAAAATATGCGGTCATTTCCGTATTTCAAAGTTAGTGTCAAAGTATGAAATCTCAAAGAGCCAAGACGTTTTTATATTAATTCTGGGCTTACCATAGCCAGTACGAGATGATGCTGGGCCTGTTTGTCCAGTCTCGTCGACTATTTGCGGCAAGACAATACAGAACAAGACATGATGTGGTAGGATAAATAACACTACTATATTATGCTACTTTTATTAATCTAGTAAGCTGTACTCAGGGAACTCTGCCATTTTCTAAAATAATATTAATTAATATCACGTTCTGATCCTATTCATGAAATCTAACATTGTTATAATATGTATACTTTATTACATCATTATTTATAACCTCTTCATAACAGTATGTCAATTTTAACACTGATTTGTTCTGCATAGTTAATAAATATTGCTGCAAAGAGCTGTGCAAAAGACCACTTAATGAAGACACAGACAAAAGTACTACATAATATAATTAATTAAAAACACACTTCATTTACAGCAACTCAGTTAAAACGTTGATTGTTTGTCCACTGAAAGCAAGTAGAAGGAATGAAATGGATAAATCTTCTAACTACATATACAACCTTTGTGCCGCCAATCCAGACAGGTTAAGTTAACCTAGGGATAAACTTTACAGCTTAATACAAACAAATTGTTATTTCATTTTTTGTAAACCTATTCGCATGATTGTAGTTAACCATATATTTCTCTACTAACTTAATAAATTATAGTCCACAGCGAGCTTTAATACCTAATTTGATTGCGTGAAATAATTATGTTATCAAATTTCCTAACGAAAAACTGCTGCGTTAGTTGTAGTTACGTCTATGTATACAAAAACAGCTACGGTGTTTATATTATCTACCTGGATAGCTAAAAGGAGGCCTAGACGATTGAACTGTCCCAGCCAACATCCAATATAATCGGAGTATTAAAAAGAGCAGATTATATTTCTCAAGTATAATGTACTCTATAAATATCACATCAAATATACAATTCCCATCAAACGTCAGGATACTGTGTCGCAAAATCAAGTCAATCAATGGGACAACTTACTGTCTGTGATCGAGCTGTTACTACTAGATAAGCTAGGCGTTAGGTGCAATGCCTTGATACGTTCAGAGAAGTTGTAATCTACCTTACATTGATTCTATGATCGACACATATACCTACACAACACACATGCCTAGTAAACAGTTACCACAACCAAAGTCCCTTTAAGGGAGGGGGAGACAGAGATAAATTATTCTTGAAGACAGCAGGACAGTCTGTGTATATGCATTCCTTTCACGTTCCTGGCATAATCTCCTCTACTCTTCCTGCTCTTCTGTAAATAGGTCAAAATCGCCAATATACTACGAATCGAGTGAATTACTGAATTGAATGCCACTATCTGCATTCACTCCCTATCAAAGATAAGTAACTGTGTATGTATATTATGGTAGTCTAACTAGTAGCCAATATAGTATACTTTTTCTTAACAACCAAATATGTATTATAAAACCACACTTTCTTCTCCTGTCCTTAAGAAAGTAGTAAAAAACGTTACTTCTATTGATAAAAGTAATTTCAGCTAATGCAAAGGAGAAAAAACTTCGATACAATTCATAAAGCAAACGCTGATAACTTTTGAAACAGTATTATATTTCAGTCGCAGTTAAGGCATTTTATGAAAAGTGTTTGCATTCATCATAAGTGTTTTTTCAACTAATAAAAAAGATAACCAATTTACTTTTCTAAATATCAAGACAATAATATTGATATTAACAGGCTAAATAAATATAAATCATACATGCCATTTAATGTTGTCGATGTGTATTTTGATGATAATTATGCAGAACGAAGTAGTTATTTTGTAATTCAAAATCTGGCTATAATTGAATGCAACAGAAGGAAGGGAGGATGAAGAACATCCAAGAGCTGTCGATTAGTCTGTTCAGCTTAAAATAGCCAGTCAGAAACGTAAAAAAGCAACTCCTAAGAACTGAAGTAAGGTTAAAGGGATGATAGAAGTAAATAAAGCACAACACCCCAGAGAATAGATCAAATGCTCAAAGATGAAAGGAAAGAATCGATAATAATAGGAATAGTTGCTTAGTAGATCAATTTATAAATTGTTGAATATCTCACTACTCGACATATTTTGACATTGACAAACTACTCTTTTCTACTTTGAAACACGTGATAAATTCGAATTCTGCAGAAATTTCTACAAAAATTCATCTATTGCAAATTGATAAAAATAATTTGTTTCAAATTTAATGTAATCGATTAAGTAAGTGGACTATAGCTTACTTGATTTGATATTTGACCCTCATATAGAATTCAAACTTCCTAGAGCGGGGAAAGCCACATGACCTTGACTTAAATAAACCGTAAGTACCTATACTTATCTTTCTGCAGAAATACAGATAAAGGCTATGAAACTAGCTTCTCCCCAAATAACATAAGAGAAGACAAGACTGGTGGACTACTCACGAGGTTCTTTGCTCTGTTTGTCGTCAGATCCAGCACCTGCACCCCTGGGACGCCTGTGCCGCCGACGCCTGTGTCCACCGCTACTGCCGCCGCCGCCGCCACCGTTACCACCTCCACCGGCCACGCCGGCGGGCATGTGCACCCCGATATAGAGGGAGCGTTGGGACCGATGACCTAGGGGAAGAAGAAGGAAAATGGGAGCAGTACAGATTTTATAATAGCAAAATAGCAATTAATCTTCATTATAACAGTTCAAATGGCTTTTTTCCCCTGTAGGTATTATTCAATTAGACTAATATTACTTATTGTTGTTTTCTTAACGTCACATCACATGATTATTGAATTCAGTTTAAAAACTGCATTTTGATTGGATAATTACAAAATATGAATAAAATAGTAGTAATTCATATAATATCAATTCTAAATGATTTCGATGACAAAGAAACGCCCACTGTGTTAGTTGTTTATCTCCTTATGCTTAGATCTGACTATAGTCAACATACACAACGTGCCAAAGAAATAGGCAACACTACTTTTTAAAACACAAGCAAAATAGAAAACGACATGATACAAAGTTAATAAAATGCGTCCTACTATTGATTTATTGATGAGTAAGTTAATTTTTGCTCTCTCCTCTTATATTATAACAAACACTGTGAACATGTGAGAAACACGTATTCAGTTGCACGTTTGTAATATTTATTTGATTAATACATAATATTAACATATTATTAATTATAAAACGAGTTTTAAGGCATAATTCAATTAAACGACATGAAAATTTAAATTACAACATTTGCCGGCAGAAAATAGAAATCAAGCATTAACAAATTAGAAATAAATGCATGGAGCTCACAAATAAGCATTTCCGCGAGATTATTGGTTAAAGTTTATAAAAGTTACACCCGCTATATTATATCAACTATAGACGAACCGACCCCACGTACTTATAACATGTATTAACAGAACTGCCCAGCACAATAGTGTTAGTAAAGCTAAAACTACATTAATGCGGAGTTTTTTTTTACTTTCCTAAAATAAATATTAATTTGTTTTCGTTCGAAGTAGACAATAAAAGTAGACATTATCCTTAAAGAATGTAACAGATGTACCTACCTATTAATTCATTAAAAAAAGAACAAGACCTAAGAATTTATGAAATATTGTTAATTATGGAAAGAGTTAACGCCCCAAGATTTTTTCTTGAAAGAAAATGTTGATAAATATGGAAAAGTTATAGATTATGATCTTTTTAAGAACAGTATCTTACATTATAATATTATTTCAACAGTTTCTTTAGTAAAAAAAATCAAATAAATTATTAATGCGTAAAAAACAAAACCGGCGATTGAAATGCTTTGCATTCTTAAATCTAATAACACTAAACACTAAACAAATAAATGAATTATCTCACCTACCTATAACTAGCATTTAAGTAAATATGAGATTCATTATCATTTAGATACACGACAATTAGAAGACGGTAAGCGACTACTCTGACAAAAAAAAGGGTGCGTTTTAGGGTGTTTTTATGGTAAAACACCCCAATAGGGTGCTTTTTAAAAACGC
>JAYRBW010068328.1:0-27618 GCA_036023295.1 Invenusta paracnida | reverse complement strand
ATTTTGATAGTTTATTAGCTAATTAGAATAATTGTTAATATCGCTAATAAACGTTTAATTAAATCAGTTTGTCTTTTTCTTGATTTGCTTTGGACAGAAATTATCTGGCGTAATGTTAAACGGAGTTTGTTACTTTACCAAATTATAAGATCTCTATTGCTAGCCGAATATAATAACAGGGATTACCATATAAAGTAGTATTTTGGTAAATAATTTTGGTAACATATATACGAGGCGGATGGTCAATATATTCGTAGAATCACCTAAAACAGTTAAGTTAGATGAATGATTGATACATCATTTAAAAGAATGAAAATATTCTAGGTGTTCACGAAAGTTTAAACTCTTGAATTTCAAAAACCATAAATTGATATTTTCCATATATATAAACAACTCTAAAGGGAAGATTCACATAAATATATAAAATGTAAATGCACTGAAAATGTGCAAAAATACTGCATTCAACTTTAAATTAATACACATTTAGTTGCACGAAAATAATTTAAATTATTGAATGTGTAAATAATTATTAAAATTTGATACAAATCTTTCCTAAGTTATCGTATTTTTTATTGTAATATATTTTCTGCAAGCATTAAAAGATCTGCAATATTTGTAGTATAACATTTAATGAATTTCTAAAATTATTTTAAAATATATTTACTTATTTTAAATTAAGAAATATAACTTAATATATAAAGCTTTTCAATTTTATTATTATATCTTATTTCAATTTTATTCCAAAATAATTTTAGACACAATATTTTAAGTTAAAATAAGTGACATAAGAATATTACATACATATTAATTAATATTCAGAATTGCTCTCTTTATATAATACATAATACATTGATGAGAATAAACTTAAAATGTATTTATAATCAAATGCGTATCATGACAATTTCAATAAAACAATCACAGATACACTGAAAAAAAAACACGATGCCAATTTTCTACAGATTTAGTGTTTTACCAAATGAAACATGCCGGCCAACCACTATTTCGTATTCATAAACAATTTTATAGCATAAAATTACAATTTGACATTTTTTAGTTGATCTGTCCCCCTTTCAATTGATCAAACTAATGATGGCTATGATGAGACAGCAGTAAAACTAACAAAGAAAATACGAAAGTAATGTCTACCTATTATATCGAGAAGTTATACTTTTCAGACTGGTAACTATAAGCTATAAGATTTCATATATCTTAAACGACTGTGAAAGAAATTTGAATGCTCAGCTGTTTTATTTAAACATTCAAAACTATAGTACCGAAACATCCTACTGTTTATAACAAGTATACACGTTTCGATGGATAAAATTTGTACATTTATACCTTTTAGAATTCTGTGTACTAGACCGTTGTTTTCATTTTTACTATTGTATATATTTCGTAACTTACGTTGATTAGTTTTATTAATTGAAAATGGAATTTAATTCTACATAATATTGTAATAATTTTCTGTATATACGTGTATTTACTTCTCTAAATAAATTTAATTTGAATTTAACCAAATAAAAGGTTTAAGTGTTTTAAATTCGTTTTTTTATTCAGATTAATTAGAACATCATTGCTGTTTATATTTCTATAACTACTTTTTTAACTTTTACTTTGACTATGGTATATGGATGTTTAAAGTTAGTATGTTTATACTCAGGGTGTACTCAGAATTACCTGAGAAACCTTTTGCGAACATTTAAGAGTTCAGGAAACTTTTATAAATCATTTGTGGCTAAATTAGCAAATATTTATGGGCTTTGATGAATCATTTAGGAAACTGTTAGGAACTTTTTGTAAGAATTTAGGAGTTTAAGGTTTTTCAAAGAATATTAGAAATAATATTAAGAAACTTTGAACCTGCTTTTAGTAAACATTTATTAGTTCAGAAAGTTTCTTGCAAATATTTAGGACACTTTTGGTATAAGTTAATAAAACTTTAAAGGAACTTTGATAACATTTAGAAGTTTAAAGAACTTTTAGTTCACTTTAAGTAATCATTTTTAAAGTTTAGAAACCTTTGGAGTAATATTTCAGAGCTTAGGAAACTTCATTGAAACTTTTAGATATCATTTAAGGAACTTTTAACAAGCGTCTTGTAAACATTAATTATATCTGAATTATTGCAGTAAAAATACTATATGAAACACTTTCACTTTATTGATAAATTTAAGTAAAATATATTTTATTAATAGTTGTGTAATATGTGTTTTTGTGTCGGCAATGTTCTGCAGGATCCCTGCTCCAGGATCCCCACAGGATTTCAGCAAGATGACCGGGTCCTTGCGCGGTTTCCCGCCCAAGTATCCTGCGGGATTTTGGCATTTGAGGTGACTAGTGTATATCAATATAAATCAAACAAATTAAATTAATATGTATTTCTAAATTATTTTATTTAAACATGAACATAATATTTTTAGTTAACATATTATATTCTCCCAGCATTTATGAAAATAGTATTCATGAATATCAATATCTATTTGGTGCATATTTTTGTATATATACAATTTATAAAAATTTAAATAATATATTTATCAGAAAGATATGAAACAATTACAGATTTGCACATCTATTTCATGAATTTTTTATAAAATGTAATAGTAAATGTTTCATTAAACAATGCAATCTCTTTTGTATAAGTCATACATTTTTTATTGAAATCAAAGAATAAATATTTGATATCTAATCTAGCAAATCTAGTAAATAAACCTAAAATAAAACTATTGTGGATTAGTATTCATGGATTCACTTGTGGATGACAGAAGTGCACATTTATCATCGTTGACAGCCAGAAAGGCACTCTATTGATGGAGCAATAATATCATTAATATAAGTATGATTGAATATTTGATGTGAACAGAACATTTGTATCTATTTATTACATGATACTAAAGTTGAGTCTCTCAGTGAACGCGATCGATTCAGAGATTCGCTCCTGGATAGTCAAAAAACATACGAAAAAACACTTTTTATTAATATATAATATAATATTTATTCATTCTATATAATAAAATATATTTGATATATTCGTAATTGAACAAATTCTTTCCTAAATATGTTGTAATCAATTTAAAAAATGAAATTATACCCAAAGAATAATTGTAGTTCCATTAATTTCCATCTTCAAAATTACATCAATCTTAAAATTTGTATGTTTTCACAATTAACAATTGGAAGAGACTAAAAAGTTATAAGCAACAAACATTTTACTTAGGGCAATACGACATTTGAAATTTATGTTTAATATTTAAAAACATTATTATTATATTCCTTTTCAAATCAGTAAATCTATTTTTTCTTTTTTCGCAGCTTCTTCTGTTTTGCTTCCGCATATCACGTACATCTTCAAAGGTAAACCATTAAAAGAATCAAAAACTGATTCAGCGTCAGAATTTCTTTCCAAGCTGCTGTCCATAACACCATAGAATAGAGCGGAACAACTAATATGCTCCAAAATACGGAGAATGGTGAAATTTGACCTTCTGTAAGACTGAAGCTTCAAACCTATTATCCAGTTGCACGTCATAAACATGATTTTGACCTTTGTAATGCAGCTGTAATATACCTTCTGTACGTAGGTTGCTCGCATGAGCTGCATGAGCTAACAACCTACTGCCGTAGGTTTAGATAATTGTTGTGCTATATTGGATAAAATCCCTTCATTTTGTTTACACTTAGTGTAACATTATGTTTTTAAGTTTTTAAAAGAGCCAACCTTATTTTTGTTTAGTTTTTCACGGTGATTCTAATTATATAAGTTTTTTTCTTATACCAAACCAATAGGTAGCTGTCTATTTTACGCTAAAGTGAACTATTTTATAACGTGTAAGATAGGGAAACAGTGGTTGCTATGCAAAATCTAGAGCCCTAGCAACGGTTGCTATGTAAAAATATAATTTTTCTCATATCTGGGACATTTCCAATATATGTTTAAACTTTCATCAAAATCGATTATAGTTTAGGGTATGTTATTGGGTCCGAACAAGAAAAAGAAGAAGAAGAAGAAGAATTAGAATTTGAAGAATAAAGAAGAGAAAAATCGATTTTTGCACCTTGATATCTTGGGTTCTATAATAGTTATGAAGTTGAAAATTGACTCACTGATACATTTTCGGCGGCGCTATATGATATAAGTTAAATCATTTCAAAATATAAATTAGTTTTTAAATGGTAGCGGTTTCAAAAATGACCATTCTTGTGGTATTTTTATATACCTTCTGTATATAGATTGCTCGCATGAGCTAACAACCTACTGCCGTAGGTTTAGATATGTATCTAATGTTAGTTGAATTTATCAGTAGGAGAATTACATTTTAAGTTTTAGTATAATTAATCAACCAAAATTTATAGCTAGACATAATATGAATATATCATTAATGTCCAGGGAAATAAACAAAGTATCACCAAAAATGAATGGCTCTCTCTTGGTAGCTTAAAAATATACATCTATAATATAAAAACATAATTTTAATTATAAAATTATTATAATACATGCCCAACCATAATATTTGTTCATGCAAAGTATGATCTGTTCTGTTAAAGTAAAAAATGTTTACCTAGACTAGCCCATTCATATATCCTGATAATTGATAATAAAAACGAACAGACCCTTTTACACTCCCATTATTTTCATTTTTCCATTGCATGATATGCTACTTACATGGAATATTACTCTTGCATCATGTACAGGGTGATTCATAAGTCCCTACGACATAGAATTATACAAAAATACTATCTATTTTATTTCATTTGTTGTTAGTTTTACATCTATGGTTACTGTCATCATATAATTTGATATAAATACTATTTATTTTACATCATTTTCATCATTTGTTATTAGTTTTACATCTATGGATTTCAAATAATATTATTACATTATGACTGACCAGAGTACCTATATACCTTAGAGTTTCTAATTTTAGCTGCTGTATGGTATCAGGAATCTGACAAAAACATAGCAGGAGTGAGACAATTAAAGAAACGATTAAGAGATAGATTTAATAGTGAGCCACCAGACATGCGTATTATAAGAACATGGGAGGAGAAGTTGTTTAAAAGTGGAACGATTTTGGATGAAAAGCGGCCTGGGCGACCAAGTGAATGAGGTGATGAAATTGATAATGTAACAGAATCAGTACATGACACTAAGAATACGATCTAATGAATTAGACATGTTTGTTTTATTCAAGTTTACAGGTGTACTGTAATGACAAAGGATCTTGAATTAAAATTTTGGAAGCCAACAGTGTTAATTTCTAACTCAAGAAGATCATCAAAGACGTGTTGAGTGCTGTTAAGCAATATTGCATAAATATGACAACCCTGTAAGAAAAGAAAAACATTTTTTAACCAACGAATGTGCGATTTATGCAGAAGGAAAAGGTTCCTTAATAAATATATCATTTTGGTACAAAAAAATCCCTTTTTGGGAACAAGTAAGGCAGCACCCACCACAAGTTATGGTTTGGGCAGCTATGTCGAGAGATATCTCATTGGCCCATTCTTCTTCACAGATGGGTAACTGCAGATAATTACATCAAAATACTTCAGGATGAGTTTATCCCAGCATTACAGGAGAAAGGAATTCTGCTATTCTCTCACATCATGCTAGATGGAGCACCAGCTCAACTGCTATCACAACAAGGAATTTTATGAATGACACCTTCCAGGATCAATAGGTAGAGAAATTTGTTCCTACCCCTTGGCCACCTCGAAGTCCTGCTTTTACGTCTTGCAACAATGCTTTGTGGGGCATTCTGAAACCTAAGATTGTTGCCCAAAAAACCCAAAATGTTGCTAGATTAAAAGAAATCATCACGGAAGAATTTCGAAATTTTCCAGAAGACTGGCTCAAGTCGATCAACAATCGAACTTTTCGACGAATGCATTTGTGTGTAGAAAAGGGCGGCTTACAGGTTGAACCCTATGATAAATAAATGACTATATTGTTGTATTTTACTGTAGATATATATTATGTATTATAATTAACCATAATACAAAATTTAGATTATCATGATTATCGTTTTTTATAAAATTCTATGCCTTAGGGACTTATGAAACACCCTGTACTATATCTCATTTGATGCTCATAGTCATTTTCGACACCTTATTATAATTAGTAAAATAATTTTTAATAAAAATAAATTTCCAGGCTTTTAATTAACATTTGAAAGTATGCAGTTTTACTAATTGCATTTTCCCACTAATCTTACGTATATTTGTTTATGGTTAACAAGATTTGACTGTTGTTTTAATTTTTTGATTTATTTATTTTTATATCTGTGTGCATATTATTAATAAAACATAAATTATGCTGTAATAAATATTCGGTTATGTATACTAAATAATGGATTCATTTATATATATTATATTTATTTTTTACAGTTTTGTATACTGTAAGATGTGTAATTCAAATAAATTATATCGTTTTTAGTGGGTGATTACTATATAATATGCGATTTACACGATGTATTAGTACAAGACTTATATTTTCGCTCGTCCTCAAAATACACATAATTCAAAGTGTCGAGATTTAACTAGATATAATATGTACCTACTACACAATTCACTTCAAACCTTCACGTTGCCTGCGTGTATCCTTGACCTATAGACGTTTGTATTGTGAATACATTGATGTAAAACTAGTATAACCTATCAATCATTAAGAATGACCTAAATCACGTCAATAATATTTATATGCCTAAATTGTACTAAGATGCCTTTGGTGACCGAATTATAGCTTATTTATATTATTCAAGTGCCATGTAATGCTACTGATTACATAAATGGTCGAACTTTCGATCTATATAATTTATTTTGTGTAGGTCATTATAAGTACTTTAGTTTAGCCTACAAATTAAACATGTTAGTATAATATTTTTATAGTTTCTGGATTTACTTATCATAAATAGAATTTTTAACATAATTAAAAAAATGTATTATAAATATAATAACATTTTATAATTATTTATTAATATCATATGTATAATATATTAATACTATTTTATTTTATTTTATTTTATTAGTTAATTAAACGTTTTAGATATTTTGTTTTATTCATTTTTAAACTGTAAATATGAAAGAAAAAGATGTTTTGTAGAAGAAAATGATGTCACTATACATTTTAGCTTGAAAGAAAATATTGTATTGCCAGACAAATAATGTTTATGTTACACATTTCCAAACAACACAATTGACTGACATAAACTAAAGCAAGACAGACAAGGTTTCTTATATTTAATTGAATAGAAACAGTGATATTATGTGGGTTTTGTTATTAAGCATGACAGATTGAAAATAAGAAGGTTAATGTTCCGACACAGCAAATTACTGTTTTCTGATTAGTTTAAAAGACTGATAGATAAATTTGATTGGCTTGTTTTACATCGGGTATATTGCGTGAACCAATCAATTTCTGATACAATCACCTTGACCGGAAACTCCTCTAAGCCAGTGACGGTTTGCCGGGTCATTGTCACCGTCTTGCTGATGGTGGGGTGTTGGTGGTCTCTTTGGCCAAAGAATGAGAATCACGACGCACGTCGCAAGAATGACGCAACAGAACTGGAGATTGTTATTGGCCAATAGGGCGTAGTGATGGACAGCATATAATCGAGTGTTTTCATTATCGGCGGTCGCTGCAGCCGATGCATCATCCTGTGAGTGTGGTCCAATAACGTGTGTTTTAGCGGCGTTTGCAACTGTGCTTGGGTTGACAGGGAAATTGCCTGCGAAGCCCAGTAGACGACTCAGGCGAAATCGATCAGCAAGGCCACTAGCAATCCCCTGGGCTGCAAGAGTGTAAGCCAGAAATTCTCCAACTACGATGTAACCCACTAAGGCAAATATGAGAGCAGAAAAGTTTAGCACTAAAAGAAGTTCCATTACCTCTCCCGCGTCTAAATCTCCAATCTCGGCGCGAAAGTCTTCGAATGTTGTCATGATTATATCTATAAATGATAAATTTGGATATCGCTTTTTTCTTATGCTTTATTCAAGATCCGTTCTTATTTTGTGGTGCAATCAGAACGTACTGCTGATGTTTTCTTTATAATTTATTATGTTTATTATGTTTTATAATGTATAATTAGTTATTAAGGAAAGGAAAACCACTAAATTCAATATAATTTAATTGCTCATTATTTGTTTTTCGTAGTTTTCTTCTTACAAATATTCTTCTTATAATTCAATAAGCTTGTGAGTATGATTTTTGAGAGCATAGAGTAAATAAATAATATATCAATACTCTATGATTTAGAATTTCTTGGAATTTAATTAATTTAAATTGCAAGAATCGTAATGATAATTGCCTAATTCATCGATATTGATTATTAGACTATGCGGTAGCATCATCAAGCCATGAACATGAGCGTCAGCAATTTGTTTGAAAGATGTTCTATTCATTAATGTTAAGATAAATAAACCCCTATTTTTGACCGCTTGGCCTATTTCAATGAAAACTTGTTTCTTCTTCTTTTACTTATTTTTATTTTCGTAAGCCTTATGTTTTATAGAAAAAAATAAGATATTGTCTTTTCGGTATAAGCGCCGATACTATTCATCAATAAAAGCAGTACAATACTCTTACATAACAATATGTTAATAGGAAGTAATCTCGCAGATGTGGCCAATTTAGTGCATATAAACCTTATCTATTTTATTTTAACTAATCGAAACCGAAACACATGACGAATGAAAAGTCGGGATTTCAATCTCGATAAATTTATACATGGACGATATCCACGTTATTCCCACGTTGCAGCGGTTCCGAGCCTTCAACCAGCCTACTGAAAACACTCCGTGATCCTCAGTTCAACAACTGGCACTGGTCTGATCCAGAGTTACTCTACCTACTCCGACAGATGTTCCTGGACTTTGACCTCCCTACGGAGTACCGGATCGACATGGCCGTTCTTGAAAGGTGGCTCTTTGAGGTCTATCGGAGCTATAATGATGTCCCCTTTCACAACTTCAAACATGCTTTCACTGTTGCCCAAATGGTGAGGTATTTTTTAAGAATGTACTACCCATGTCATACCTACATATGTCATACCCATGTCATACCTATATGTTGAGATGCCAATAATAAACTGGTCAATATTGCGTTAAAAACACGCATGCGAGTTAGAAGAAAATATTATACTATATGATAGTCTGTGTTATATACAAGTAAAAACGAGGAATGGCATTGTGTCAATACATATATTTATTTAGACGAAATAAAATAATAGAATATAAGTAAATAAAGCACTTTTATATTCACTTGTACAATTCTAACTGATCTTAAAACGAGTTTATTTCAAGAGTTCAGCAACTATTTTATTTTTACCTATAGAACTATGCTAAATTCATTGAAATACAACGCCTATTTATTCAGTAATAATTACTTGTGACACATTTCGTATGAAATAAATAAGAGTTGAAATTTATATGTTTGTATTAATTTGTAACATCGTAATTTGTAATTAATAACAGATAGCTTAGCTTACAGACTATAACTCAGTAGAAAAATAATAGCTGACGTTAAAGTCGTTAAATATAGAATTTTTATTTGTATAAGATATTCAATGTTTTGTGTCATATTTACTAATGTTATTATTTCCGTCACAATTTTATACATTTCAATTTTTCAACGAATTTTGGGCACATCTTAAAGATTTATCCAATTATTTGTTCGCAATAATTTGATAATTTACACATTCTATTGTTCACCCGACACCATACAAGCTTAAATAAGTATAAAGTTTTTATTCAATTTGTTATCCATTGTTAGTTTCTTTTCGGAGCGTTTCAAAGTATTGAGCTGTTAAATAGTGCAAGAATTAAATATATTTTAACAATAATGCCATTGTATAACAAATTTCATTATTTTACAGAAATTTCAACTTTTTGAAGAATTGTAAGAAATAAGTTTAAATTAAAGATTTCTGCCAATCGCGCATACTCAAATGCCAGACGCGTTTCGTTCTGTATGGATCTCATCAGTGACATGCAGAGTATCGAACCGGGGTCCTCACGATTACAGTGCAAACACTATAACCGCTTGACTATTGCGGTCAATTAGAAAAAAATTGTGTTAAATTTTTTTTTATCAGGGAATAAGGGAAATAACTGAAAATGTCCAAACTCTGGGTAATTAATTTGGCATTCGTCACGTTGTAAATTACTGACGATAAATTAAAAATCGTGGCATTTTAATCAAGTTGGCCTGGCGTTTGAACTTGGGTAGCAAATAATATGTAGTACTTATTATTAATTTGATTATTATTGTTTTATTTAATACCAAATACCAAGATCTAACCAATTTTAGCGTCTAAAAAGTATCGATGGGGATATTCTTTTACATATATACCATCTAATATAAGTGTACTACTATTTTTATCTTACTGAGTATTTAAAAAATGTTATTAAACAACCGTTCAGGTACATTATATGGAGTAGTAGTATCCAACTGCCTACAATATTCAACAAAAATGGATCTTTATTTATTAATTACTCGATGATTTTACCCTGTATATAGACTGTTCTTGTCTTGAAATTTGTACTTTTTGTGGTTTGCGAACTTATTAATACTTACCTATACTTGCTTGACTAAATATGGTTTACTAGCCTATTCATTTTTAAACTATTGTATTGATAGCACTGCAATTTGTCTTTCATTCGTTTTATTACTATCTCCCGTGCTGTCTGATTACGATTGTGTATGTTGTCAGGGACAACTAGAAAGGAATAACGAGACCGTATGCTGATGATTCACTAGGAAAAATGCATAGACTGACTGTGGGCTATATTGTTGTGATAAGTGTGAGACGAGATAATCTTCACAAATAGGAATTATAGCGCATATATGTACATGATTTATTATGGATGTTATATTCTCTTGAAATTATCAAGAAAGAGCGTAATATATTATTCTTCTTTAACTAATATAAATAATTAAAGACATACTGCATATTTCAAGTGAAAACACTCATACATATTATTATATCCCATCTATGTAGCTATGGTAATTAGTGCAAAAAAAGAATTTAATAGTAATAGATTAAATAAATGGCGTGTATTAAAGGTATGTGCGCATAACATTCAATTTCTTTTTTAATTGTGGTAAATAGTACAGCAAACAGTAGTAAAACCATAGTGGGTATATCTTTACAAAAGGAATAGTAGATTTACAAGATAAATAATATTAAAAATGTAGGTACTACATTTTTACAAAAAATTATGTTAAATCCATAGAATAAAATTACAAAATGTTCAATGTGTACACGTATGTTCATGTATGTAGGTAGATATTTGTAATAGCTGTATACCTAATAGCCTTCCGCAGAAAGAAATTCAAATATAAAAAGAAACAATTAAAATATGTATTATTTGGTGATGTACATATAACAAAATCATTGGCTATGAATAGTAACAAAAACAATAAATCAAAGCGTGCCACTTAATTTGGCCTTCTTCCTCATGCTTCAGCTTGGTTTTCTTAGATCTTTAACACGCTTGATATGTCCATTGAAAAGTGTATTTACAAGACACGAAAAAATACTCTCTTTATTATTAGTTATTCCTTTTTAGTTGTCCCCAAAGAAACTATATAGTCTATCCATATAGTTTCTTTGGTTGTCCCTGCCTCAATTCAACAAAACATCTTCAGCTAGGGACTTCTATTTATAGTAGTTAAGCTTAACTACTATAATATAGGAGTCCCTGCTTCAGCCTACTGATTTTACACACTAAAAACGCGTTCACTGTCCCGTTATTTCTTTCTAGTTGTCCCTGATGTTGATTATATCCTCTATACATGTATGTGCTTATTCCTTGTGTATTGTGAAACTAACGAATTAAGAAAAGTGGATGTATAGTTTCGATCTAGGCCGTATATAATGTAAAATGCTTTGTGTGTTAGTTACCTATACTGATGAAGAATGCACTGCCACCAAGTTTCGAGCACACATAAAATTACTCTGGCTATATTGACGCTTACCTTATACCACTTGGTTGCCTACACCTTTCTAATATTTAGATAGCTTAATTTGTCATTATATTTAATATCTATTTCAACGCTGAATTCGTACATATAGTAGGCGAGCTACGCAAGCTTTCTTCCGAACGCTTGTCTTCCATTAATACAGCACTATAATACTCCATAGTCTAGTATAGTCATAGACAAAGAATCCTAGAATTCTTTGTCTATGAGTATAGTATAGTATAGTAGTCAGTGTCACCGACAGTATTTCTCGACTGTCTGAGGACAACACGAGAAAAAAGAGAGGACGTAAGGATAAATGAGGAGAGAGGGAAGGTTATGCAAGGTGAATTTCGGGACAAGGGGGTGCCCTGAGTTCAGAGAAGTTGAAAATTAAGGTGATTTGGGTGAAGTCGGGACACTGTCATGTTTGCAGTGTTTATCTTTGCTTTTTTGGGGTCAACCAGGAATGAAAGAGTTGCTTAGTAACTCGTCAGACAGTTTCTAACTATATAGCATTACTTAACCAGTAGAATCCCACTATGAATCTTGGTATTAAATTACTCTTAGGGAATGTCTATACTAGGTACATAATTAATTCTAGTGCTTATCGACGAAGATAAAGGGTGCAGCGCGGGAATAGACAATCCCTTTGGCAAACAAAGGATTAGTCATGTTTTTAGCTTAGTTGAGTTTTCATGGATAAAATCAAGTAAGCTTGTAACATGTTGCCTGAACAAATTTAACTTAGTTACTGTATACTGACGACAAAAACTTTGCATTAGAATAAGAAATTCCTATAATTTACATACCATGAATGTTTAAAACTTTATCAAATAGTCAAAATTAATGTAAGATATATTAGATATAAGTATTTGCACGAACTATCCTTAATAGATTTCTAAAATGTGCTTTATATTAGCTAATTATCTGAAAAATTATAATAAAAAATTGAAACCTACAAATTTATAAGTTTCTATTAATAACTGTATAACACATAATATGATGATATAAATTTACAAGTGTATTTTAAATTGATATAAATTAACTGTATATATTTAAGATGCTGAGTTAATTTTAAAATATATAGTCATTAGTATTCTATTTCATATAAAATTAGACAGATATCTTCTTTTTTACTTTATCATTAGATTATAAACATTCATGGTTAATATGTAAAATATAGGAATTTTCTTTGGTGATGTCAACTTTTTTTCGTCGACTGTAAGTCGGTTTACGATGAATCGATATTTTCAGATTTGTCACTTGTATGTACCTATTTCTTGTTGGATAGGTTTTGGGAAGCCTAAAGATAATACTTCGAGGGGAAGCACTAACTAACAGGAGCGACCTTTTTAACGTTGCTGCAAAATGATTTAACTAACTCACGTATTTCTGTATTAAACTCGGAATTGGCATAGATTTAATGTGATTGATTATTGCTTGCACACAAGAAAAATTCACTTACCTTAATTTATTGTGACGGATAAGTACTTATAAATAAAAATTCCCAGTAAAAATTCACTGCTTAAAGTCTGTGTCTGATGCTAATTTTGTTCATCTAAATATTATATAAGAAGAGAAGTGAATATTGATTAAAATGCTGCTTGAATCAAATCAGGGAAACTCTTCTATGTTCTTTTCTCCGGTGATCATTTCTAAAATCAATAACTTTTCTGTATAATTCTATGAGTGAAGATTTTTTATCACTCAGACATTTAAACACTCAAAATATTCTTCTTGCACTTATACTGTGCAATTCTATTTTCTGTTGATAATAATCGCCGATGATATTATCAAAATATGTATATATATATATTTTTTTTAGATTGAAAACAGTTTTCCTTTGATTGTAAATATATTTTTTAGAATATTAATAAAAGTGTTTTTAAAGTTATAGTCAACATTTGAATTATTCTTCAATAAGAGATACGCTAAGAACTTCTTTTGTATTACAAGGACTATATTCCAGTATATACGACGGCATTTAGAACCATTCTGACTTGCCGTTTCTAACATTTTGTCAGCAAGATTGCCGCATTCATGCTTCACTGGTCTTTTAATATACATATTGAACTATTGAATAATAATTTATTCCTGCTATTAAATTCTTGATACTTACTCTTAACTATTAATTCAATGCTCATGAACTGCGTTTATAACAGATTAATTGACTAATTTACCGCCTTCATCCTAATGCCTCCATATTCCTTCGTAGATGTTCGCACTGATCCATGTGGGTGGCATCCGGGATAACTGGCTGAACTCCTTCGACCTGCTAACCCTCCTCTTCTCAGCCATCTGTCACGATCTCGACCATCCCGGCTTCAACAACGCCTATCAGATCAACGCGCAGACCTCGCTCGCCATGCTCTACAACGATATCTCACCACTGGAGAACCACCACTGTCGCGTGGCCTTTGAGTTGGTTGCCACACCGACCACCAATATCTTCGCGGGACTCAGTCAGGATCAGAGGAAACGACTACGAGAGAACACCATCCAGTGAGTTTGCGATGTTTGACGTTTATATAGAAATGTATCTTCACAGTCGAGCCGGTTCGTCGAGCCAAGTTTTATTTTATAATTTTTATTTAGATCTTTTACTCAACAATTTATGAGCTATCAGATGGTAAACTCCTGTACTAAACAAATTGAACATTACAACACGTTAAATGCTTCATATGCTATGTTAGACTAGGTCAACTACTGCTGAACTAAAATACTGAAGAAGGTATAGAATTGATAATATACTTAAATTATCAATTAAGTTTGATTTGTGCATAATAAGAAATCACTTTTCGCAATCATCCTTTACTTTGATGTTTGGATACTTTATTGTCTAAAAATTCCTACCTGATGAAAAAAATATATTCCTTCCATTTTAGTTTATAAAATTATACATCTAGATTAAGTCATCTTGATTAGTTTTTTACTGCCTTCCTCTTCTGGGACTTTTCTATTTTCATTTGCGACTTACTTACTTTTTCCTTCCAACGAGTTTTCTTCTAACATTTTTCAGATGCATTCTGGCAACTGACATGGCCAAACACAACGACATAGTGACTGAATTCCGGCAGGTAGTGCCCCGGTTCGACCCCAAACTGCCCCGTCATCGTCTCCTCCTCCAACTGGTGCTTATCAAAGCCTCTGACATCTCCAACGAGGTCAGACCTCCTTGTGTTGCTGAACTCTGGTTGGAGTGCCTCTTAGAGGAATTCTTCCGACAGGTCAGAATATAGAATACGCCTGTCTTTATAAGAAAGTCATTATTTTGAAAAGACCCAAAATGACTCAAATTACCACAAGCTAGATTTTTTATTTTTTCTAATTTTAAACATTCAATTGATTTCCAAAAATTATTTCAATTCTCAAAAATTATGTAAAGTATACCAAAGTTCAAAAATAGTATTTTTTTATTTATATAAAATATGTAAAATATCTGAAAATTCGTAAATTCTAAAGATTTATATTTCATGGAAAATATTATATAAATATTTGAAAATTATGGAATATCATATGTACAATTTTTCAATTTTTGCAAATCCCAAAAATATAAAAATTACAGAAAATTGTCATAAATTATGTTGCATTTAAAAAAATCGCGATTTTATTTTGATGAAACACATCATCCACTATACCAAATAATTCATGTAGGTCGTGGGATGTCGTTGTTACCGCAGTATTGGTCCTTTTCAGACGTGGGCCCATTGCTTCTTGTTCGTTGCAACTTCGTAAGCTTGTTGATGGGTCAGGTGGATGTACGCCAGGTCCTCTAGTAGTTGCTCAATATAATAGCGAGCTGGTATACCTTGACGACGAGCCTCAGATGGTTGATTTTTTTATGTTCGTCACAATCGCAATTGGCGTGGAAGGACGTCGCACCTCGTGACCAGATAGTGCAAGTGGGTTTCGGCGTAGGATGATGGATGCTGGAGAAAGATTTGTGATGGCATATAGATCGGTGTTTCTGATCACTTGTGGATAGTGATAGTTGAGGCAGTGGCGTTTATTTACACTCTGTGGCGTCTATTTCATTCTTTGGGGTGGTGGTGAGTATCCATGAGGCGTCGCTGTACAACAGAACTGTTTCAACGCATGCTCGGAAGAGGTTCACTTTCGCCATACGACTTGGAGCTTACAAGCAGCTATCCATGCACTTTGACATCGTTTGCGAAAACCGTCATGACTATTATGCACATCACAGCCGAGATATACAAAGTTTTCGCATGTTGGTAGAACCTTTCCTTCAATGGTAGTCACCGGTGTTCGTGTCGTATCGCCAATATGCATTATCTCAGTATTGCGTGCATTTACGTGCAGTCCCACTTTACGGGATACTTCTCAAAACGGGTGAATTTTTGTTGTACTACTACATACTGTATCATCGCTCAGCAGCCCAGTGTCATCTGTATACAAAGGCGAGAGCGGACAGCTTGATAGCTGGTAGGCGACTTGACAACCGTCGACGTACTGTACATAGCCATCATTGTCTAGTGCGCATGATTGACATGCACATCCGGCCGTCACAATGATGAATGGATAAGGGGCAACTGTGTCGCCCTGTAGAACACCTGATGACGTGTTGCCATTCCTTGTGTGCAAGTATGCGTTCGAGTTAGTGTAAACAGACATGATGGCGTTTACGATGATCACCGGTACGCCGTAGAAACTCAGGATAGGAGGTAAGGCAGACCTGTCGATGTAGTCAAACGCCTTCGTGTAGTCAATGAAGGTGATGACTAGGTTGCGCGTCGATAATGATACGTACTGTCAGTATCTGTTCTGTAGTGCTTCTGTGTGTTCTGAAGCCAGCTTGCATCGGCAGAATCATCTCTTCCATGCATACACGTATCCTGTTTAGCAGCACATGGTTATAGTTTGGCATTAACACTCAGCAGCGAGATGCCCCTCAAGTTATTCAGGTCGGTGCTGGTTCCTTTTCATTTTTGAATGGAATAACTATTCTTTTAAGTAGCTAAATTTTAGAATTTTTACGAATATTAATTACCGGGAAGTCATACATGAAATAATTGAAAGTTATCTAAAAATATCTGAAATTGTGTAAACTCAAAAATTGTTATATAAAATAGAAAGAAAGAGGGTCGAATTAGTAAAATTTGTGATAATGCGATAAGTAAATTTACAGACTTTGTTTTTCACCAACTGTTCATTCAGTTTGCTTATAATACTTTTTTGAGAAGCTATTCTTTAAATCCTGTGTTAAAAACTTGCGGTTTTAATTCTTAAACTCGCACGAATCATCAAAAAATTACCAGTTGACTACAGTTTTAACCTTTTGGAGATATATGTTCAGTGGTCTTCATTTGATTTGTGCGTGTCTTAACACCTACTTATAAACGTTAAAGAAGAGTCCACGTGGTTAGTGCATTACAGCCTAGAAACCCGCAGGCCTTTGGTTCGAAACTGGCTATGAACTCCTGGTTGTAGTATACTGTTTGCGCTGTCATATACTATGAGCCAACGGTATACTGACTGCTTCAGTCAGTTGAACAATTATATATATATATATATATATTATACATAACTGCTGTAAATCTGTATAAAATATTTCCGTTCTCCTCTATGTTGTTCCTACCTTCCAGAGCGACACAGAGAAATTGGAAGGTCTCCCTGTGGCCCCCTTTATGGACCGAGATATGGTTACCAAGGCAACGAGTCAATGCGGCTTCATCAAGTTCGTGATTCTACCACTGTTCGAGCCCCTTGCCGAATTAATCCCTGCTTTTCAGGTGAAACAATTTTTAAAGAAGTGTTGGGATGTGAAGTTTTGAATCAAAGTTTTTTACTGTCTTGATTTTAGTTTTTAAGTAATCTTGATAAGTAGATCGAACGTTCCTATATGTACGTTATTTTGAATAAATCTAAAACGCCGCAGGCAACAAATATATGAATTTTTTTAAATAACGACAAAAATATAGTTTGCGAGTAAATATCTTTGGTAGTCATATTATAATCCACAGTTAAATTATAATTTTAAAAATATTTGAATATGAATATAGTTTAATTATTGTTTCCTGTTAAATGATTACAAAATTGTTGTAATATTCTATCGCTATATTACTTGATATCATGAAATATAACAAAGAAAAAAAATCACAAATCATATTTCTACTATTATTTTACCATTGTATCACGGTATCACCAGAGATAATATAAATTGAAGGTTATGCAGTAGATAATATTTAGCTATTAAATACAGAAGTTAGTCAACAGTATACATTAACCATAAGATATCGAATCATGTACTACTTAACTAGTACACTTACAATTTAAGACAACTCAATAAGAAAGTTTGGTTTTCTATTGCCACCATTTTATTGATACTTTTCCTATACTATGCTTTGCTTGGATCTTGCGAGGCAATTAGTACTTAAATGCCTCGCAAGTTAAAAGCAATACAAGGGAAATCCGATAAAATGCAGGCGACAATTAAATAAACATTGCTATATTGACTTTCTTAGATTGTACATTTATTAGTTGATTATATTATTCAATATCTATGATATTTACTATGTTTTTGTTATCAAAATGGCTAGAAATTTTTATTATCGATTTTTCCATTGAGTTATTTTATTTGCTAAATTAATTTATGTTTTTAAAAAAAAATCTGTCTGATATTTGATAAGAAAACTTGTTGTCCATATTTTATATTCATAGATTCGGCACTATAAAAGTCTTGCCTTTTTACCCTATCGCCTTTAATGTGACATGTTATACATAATTTAGTCACACCATTTTCAACAGGATTTAATTAATTTATGCTTTTATAACATCTACCGTGTTTATAAGGAAATAAATGTACAAGATTTAGTATATATTAAAATCAGAGTTACCCTCATAATTTAGATTTAATTATATTTAATTTAATAATATTATATACTTGAAATATAATTACTTTATTACTTTTATAATATGTCTCCTTAATAATATTATATTGTTTCCATATCGTGATTTTTTAAATTTGTAATTTTATATTTTCATTAAAGTCTTTAATTGTATTTCTATTTTGACTAGAAGGCTTTTGCATACACTTCAAATAGTATCAAAATATCTTTAATGTGTCATAGTTCTTTTATCGGTCGTAGATCAGTATGAGTTTTCACATACTTGTGTAGTTTCATATACTTCACAAATATAAAAAAATTTAGAATTATTCAACAAGTCTATATTAGTAAAACATACACGCTTCTCAAATTTAACTAATTTGGACTCGTGTTATTTACAGCTACTTAAAGATTATTTATCGAAGAATAGATTATTGAATATTATCCGGCATTCAAACAATATTGTATATGAGTCGATAAACCACTTGAAAATTTTAGAAATAAAATATTTTAACTAAAAGGACCGAGCTTTCGATGCTACATGCATCATACTTATGGTCAGATTTAAGGTCAGATTTAAGGTTAACGTTAAAAGAGCAACAACAAAATACTTATATAAAAAAAGGTGAGCAACAACAAAATACGTAAAACAATAAAAAAAAGTAATAAGAATAGAGAATAAATATGGATGGGTCAATGGACTACGTAATTTGCGTTATTTTATAGTTGCTCACTTTTCTGTATATAAGTATTTTATTGTTGCTCTTTTAATAAATGTGACCATAAGTATGATGCATGTAGCATCAAAAGCTCAGTCCTTTTAGTTACATTATTTAATTTCTAAAATTTTCAAGTGGTTTATCGACTCATTCACTTACAGTGTTCAGTACTGTTTTTTATTTATTCAATACTTTGTATATATTTTTTGTTAGTGCATTAGTTATATTCATAGAGATTGTATTACATATTTTAGGTGTCTTACAATATAGGGGATAAACTATTAGGTGGAGCCGGTTTCAATGGTAATGTTAATAAGATGTTTTACTTTTACTAAAATGTATCTCTCTTTTTTTATTCTCAAAATAGATTTGCCAATCTAAATTTAAAATTCAGAATTTATTATGTAGATTTAAAATATAAAGAGAACCAAATCAAATGCAAAATGAGCGTGCGCTGTTATTTTATGAACTTTTTCTTTTATATAGCATATACTATTAGACATTCATATTTGTTTTACTTTATATACATAGATATACATACATACTATATATATAGATAGATTTACTATCTTAAAAATGACGTAAAAATCGGAAGAAGTAGGGTTGTAGTCAAAATATAGATTCTTTCCAGATTTTAAGTACCGTAATCAAAAATAATAGTAAAAGGACTACCTATACTGATATATTTTAAATATACTTTTTCTTAATAATATATAAATGAGTTGGCATTAATGTCTTACTAAATTTTTTTTAATATTATATCTTGACCACAATCGCACAACATTTTTAATATAATTGTTTTAGATGGCCATTCTATGTATGTATTGATTAATTTCTATGCAGTTAGGCAACCAGTAATGTTAAAATTAGTGATTATCTTACAATAAATGATACATACAAAATGTTTAAAACTCGCTAAATGGATGCTTTACCCTTTTAGTAATGTCCTTAATTTTTAAATTAAATTTGAGCTTAAATAATTGTTATGCTTTTCAAACATGTCCTAATTTGCTATTCATTTACTTATAGCCCAACTATAAAAATATTTTTTATTGATTTTTAAGATGAGTGATTATTACATTTAAAAGGAAATATAATTGTTTAGTTTATCAGTATCCATAGAAATTACTCCTATAAATAATGGCAAATCCCTTCATATTGATCCATATAGGAGCCAATCGTACGAGCCGTTCGTCGCCAACTAGACCACTACGAGTGCCTCAATAATGCCACCAGCACAAATCCCGATCCACCAATAATTGCAGGCAAGAATGGAGTGACGTCATCGTCGGGTGGATCCCGCAAGTCAAGTACAGGATCTATGGTCGATCGGCCTGTCGCGGACAAGTCCTGACCTTGACATACTTTCAGCTGTCTTTGGATACATTTTTTGTTATCTCTCTACCTTTCTACTTCTTTCTTAATAATCAAAGCCATCAGCTAATTAAGAAAAATTCTACTCGCCAATTTGGTATCGATTATATTTACATTCATAAAATGCGCAGCTTTGGCCTAGTTGAGACAAAGCGCTGTTTAGAAGATGCGAAACTATATTTTATTCTCGGTTTGCTTCTTGCAGAAACCCAACATGAGATTTAAGCTTTAAAATTCCCTTCAGTGTGGATAATTCATTTAATCATAAGAACCCTTAAAAATTAAAAGCATATCACGCTTTGTGGATGACCTACATACCTCCGAGTTAAGCTGTTACCAACTTTATAAATAAGAAAGTATTGAATTTCGGCAGCCTAAAACGTTGTCATGTTGTTTTGAGCCAAAAATCAATAAATTAGCTGTCTCCATGCTAATGTTTACATACAGAGGTACTCACATGCATATAAACAAACTATTTTATTTATTTATTTATTTCCCAATTAAAGTCATGAGCTGAGATGTCTTATTGAAAAGACATGAATTATCTCACTTTTCATCTAATTCTCTATATTGTTACCATAGCTACTATAAATAAACATATATTCACATACACACATACATAATTGTGCCTCTGGGAGTTTTTTAATACATTGTCACGTATGAAGGCACATGTACATATTATTATATGCAGGAGATAATTTTTATATAATATATCTACAGTCAAACTATTATTATTTATTTTATTACAAATATGAAAACACACATTACAAAGCTTGGCTCTTTTTACTTTTATTTCAGTGTGTATCCTTAACATAATTATGAACTGTTATATTAGTTCTCAATAATTTTGTAAGCCATCCGCGTACTGCTATTTTACTTCATTCATTAATAAATTATCGTTCTAATATCAGCCTGTAAGCTAATTAACTTCTTTCTGTCATTATTTCACACAATATTATTTGTTGGTGCTGTATTGTAATGCTTTTTCGTTCATACACCTCATTTGAACTTTTATCTTTTCGCAGACCTCTTTTATATCCTTACTTTACGTAGTTGTTCAGGGTTTAAGAATCACTCCTTATGGAACGCTTGACAGTCTTACTAGAATAAACAACTGGACAACTATATATAACGCTAAATGATGTATGTATAAATGTAGGTGTCTCACATTTTATGCTAGCAGTATTCTAACAATGTTTGCGATTTTGGTGCATTGTAACATATTAGAAAGTGTAACAATTCGATGGTGAGTTTGGGAAGATGATTACTGATATCTTTGCATAATCTTTTCACCATGCGTATTGTATGACTTATAACAACGTTGTCTTTAATCGATACAGCAAGTTCTTTTTAACGTATGACTATATTATGGTAATACATTTACCATAACTTACCATAACTAACTTACCATTTATCATAATATTTGTCTCTACTTAAGACATTTGAACTTTTAACTATTCAGTATTGATCGCTTTTTTTGGTGTTAGAATTTGCAATATCATTAGGTTTTATTTACTTACAAATATTAAAAACGACATATTCCTTTGATTCTTAATACCCATTTTTTCTGCAGACTCTATTCTTTCTTTCTTTCTTTAATTGTGATATCTATTTAACATTGTGCGAATTTTGATATATATATCTACAATAAATGTATGTAATTTTTTTATATCTACATATATAGTAATGATACACTTACTTATTTGAATTACTTGTGTATTTGTATAGCATTCAGTGATAGGCAATGCAATTTTGCACAGTTAAGTTATATATATAATACAAACTTTGGAGATCCAAAGTTGAAGCAGCTTTATAGAGTGATAAACTTCCTACTAACTGCAACTATATAGAAATCTATGATATCTACCCTGCATAAAGCGTGTAGACAGCTTATAACGTAAGTATACGTGAATATTATTATATGACGTATTATTTTTTATCTGTGATACTTTTTTCTTAATTTATGTACACCCTTATTATTCATTACATTGATTATGGGGCAACCAAACAGTGAAATTTCTGTTGAATAGTGACTCATCTGATTATTATATTGCTCTTTATTGTTGTCAGTTTCGTAATAATAATAATATTTTAACGAATATGTGTGTATCTTTGAAAGAATTGTTATTAAATTACTGCGTTAAAAAGATACTATGAAAACAGTTATTGTACTTTGTATATTGTGTATTAATGTTTTGGTATTGTTTTACATTCCCCCTGTATTGCTTGCAAGCTTGTATTTGTTTATATACAACTTATTTTCAATATATTTTTCAAGTATACTATACATAAATATATACATTGACATTTGTATTATTTATTATACAATACGTTTTATTTTAACTGTTTTATTTACGCGAGTATGATAGTATGATAGATATAAAAGTAATATAACTTTTGACAATACACGTGAATAAATAGTTAAAATTAACTGGAACGTTTTATAAAAGGTGCATCAAGGTCTATAAAGTATATACAAGGAAACCATTTGATACCAAATCATGTAATGTTTCAGGATTTTTTATTCTGAAAGATGTCTAGGTTTCTATGTTCCTCTTATTGCTCTAGTGTTATTAATTATATCATAAATTGTTCAATAGTTTGGATAATAAGAAATATCTTTTATGATTTTCTAAAATGAATACATCATTTGTACTTAACTAGTTATCTGCAAGATTTTAACATTAGAACAGCAAAACCCGTCAATTGACGATTTTCCATTTAAAAGCAGCGATAACTTGTTTTTGAACATTTTTTTATCCCTCTCGTGACTTAATCATGTTATAAGGTAGTAATAAGGCAAAAAAATGGTGATATTCTTGTCAGGAAAATAAATGATTTCTAGTTATACCTAGAACAGCGAAACCCGTCAATTGACGATTTGGATAAAATTCATAAAACTATCGTAAATTTATTTTATCAAAAGCAACTATATTACTTAATGACGTTCTGTGATCATAAATACAGGGTGTCCGAAAAGTTGCTGTGCAGTGATCAACATTAAATATTCTAATAAGAGAAAGATAAGGCTGTGCAGTGATCAATATTAAATGAGCAGAATATAATGTGCGACCAGTCAGTCAGTTAATGAGCGAAACATTGCTTTACTTAGTTTGTAAATAAATATTGAAATAAAACTTTTTTTACTATACAGCAACTTTTTGGATACCCTACCCTGTACATACATTTATTTATTATTACTACTACTATTATCATTGATGTTCATTTCATGTTTTTATTCTGAAAAATGCAAAGTATGTAGACTGTATTCTTGTTTATGGCTTAATATCGGGTCAGATACATTGCATCGCATTAAAAAAAAGACAGATTCGTGTAGTTTCAGAGTTTGAGGAGGTGGTAATTCTTGCGTCGATTGGTGCGGACGGTTCCGGTGATTGTAGTACGATTTTGATGGAATAAATCGGCAAGCTGTTTAGAAATTTAAAACATGGTCTTTTGTAGCATCGTAACCTTTGTTGTATATGAAACATACTGAATAAATGTATAGAACATACCGTAAAAACATGCTGTATGAACTTATGGGACATACTGTTGTAGGAACTTATGGGACACACTATTGTAGGAACTTATGGAACATACTGAAGGAAATTATGGAACATACTGAAGGAAATTATGGGACAGACTGAAGAAAATTATTGGACACACTGTTGTAGGAACTTATTGGACATATATGTACTGTATGAACTTATGGAACAAACTGAAGGAAATTATGGAACATACTGAAGGAAATTATGGGACAAACTGAAGGAAATTATTGGACAAACTGAAGAAAATTATTGGACACACTGTTGTAGGAACTTATTGGACATATATACTGTAAAAACATATGGGACAGACTGAAGGAACTTATGGGACATATGAACTTATGGGACATATGAACTGTATGAACTTATGGGACATATGAACTGTATGAACTTATTGGACATACTGTAAAAACTTATGGGATATATATTACTGTAGGAACTTATGGAAAATATGTACTGTAGGAACTTATGGGACCTATTTCAATTTAAATCTTCACACTTTTCTAAAATTAAAAATTTAATTTTAGATAAATTTTCAGACTTTATAACGAAAATCTCGTACAATATCGGATATATTACTTGACAAAAGTGTACGGTAAGAAATATTTGTATTATTTTTAAGCGCATTCCGCTCTATAACATTAATTAAAATCGCTCAATTTATAAATCCAAATTTACCTCTATAATCACAAATATTCGTCTGAAGTTCTATGCTACAAGTATGAACAAGTATAAAATAATATAAGAGTACCATTTTTTCTTATTCTGTAAAGAGTTTTATGTATTGAAATAAATCATTATTACTAAAGACGAGCGTGCTATAACAATACTCTAATCCTCTCCATTGTTAAATGCAGTATTATATTTTAGCAAGCTTTTGTGAAATAAATTTAGTTCCACAAATTCTATTTATGTAAAATATGACTTTAATGGTGATGATACAACAATGTAGTCAGCTTGCTATAGAATACCAATTGTTCACTTGAATAAAATCATATTCATTACGTTCATGTAAATCAGTATAATACATTTTATCAAGGCGGCTAAGAACCGGGCCTTTTATACATCCATATCACGGAGGGGGGCTCATTATAGCATATTCTATTTAAAATATAGTCCAAAGTATTTTAATTTAATAAATAGGTAAGAATATGCTTTTTATCATTTTTATAATTAATGCAATTTCAAAAAAATCATTTTCAGTATAAAACAATGCTTATATACATACCTACATATTTCAATATTACTGAGAAGGTGTACTCAACCACCATATTATATGCAAGGTTTAAGTAATATATTTATTTTTTAACGTGAATTGTATTGTTCTCT
Organism: Invenusta paracnida; assembly: GCA_036023295.1. Taxonomy (NCBI): domain Eukaryota; kingdom Metazoa; phylum Platyhelminthes; order Proseriata; family Coelogynoporidae; genus Invenusta; species Invenusta paracnida. The sequence goes on along the minus strand of JAYRBW010068328.1, from coordinate 1,841 downwards.
TTATTAGTTTTTATTTCGAGAGGAAATAAAATTAATAAATACACTTTTTTTATAATAAGTACTCAAAATTGAAGTCTTATGGTGGTTAGTTTTAGCACTAGAACTGCGAAACCCGTCAATTGACGATTTAAAACAGCATTAACTTTTATTAAACGAATTTAGTTTCTATCTCTCTCCTAATAATATCCCTTTTCTAATCATTTAGTTTAATGTATAATATTTATAATTATGCAAAAATTTGTTAAAAATGAAAATCATCAATTGACGTGTTTCGCTGTTCTAAGTATAACGAATTTCCAGCTGTCCTAGTGTTAACAGGTCTCATGGGTAAATCCAAAGATTAAAAGGTCATCAATTTTTTAATTACGTGAATAGTTTTTACCTAAATATGAGACAAAATAATTTAAAATATATATATATGTACTTTGGCTAATTTCTACTCAGAAACCGATACGTGACATAGTGAATATAAATTATAATATTTTTCTTAAATTTATCTAATTTATCACATTTCTTAATTGATTCAATGTTGCTTTCCTGAAGATGCAAACTACACGACTATGAACCAGGCTTAAGGAAGCGAAACATGTTTAACAATAAAATTTAATTAAATCATATGTTTTTTGATTTTTCTTATTCTATTATTTTTTTTAGGAATTCCAACCGTACCTGGCCTTTATCGTAATGTTTTTTGTACCACAACGGATTAGTAACACTCACTACTCTTAATTCCCTATGACATAATGTATTTCTCAAATTTTTCTGAACATTTTATTAATTTTTTTGTACATTAAACTGCACAAAATTATGAAGGTATAGGAATTCTTCGACCTATTTTTCAATCACTATTGAAACCAATTATAACCACCCAACATGTAATTTTCCTAATAGGCTCACATGAATACCCAATATATTCTGAATAATAACAGGGGGTGCTATTAGACCAGGTTCCAAATTTGGACTTCTATTATTAACAAGCAACAGTTTGCAGTGTTACTATTGCTGTCACTGTTATTATTTGTAGATTAATTTCAATTTCAATATTATACATATAATACAATAAGTTAATTAATTACTTATATTATTTTACATGTTATTATTAATAATTATCATATTATTAAATTAGTAAGTTACAGTACATAACTGCGGTTACTATTTATTCGAGGGCGTCTATTAATTGAGAACGTTTATAATTTGGAGATAAACAGCATTAAATATGTATGAAGCTTCTTATGATAGGTACTTAAAAATTAAATAATTTGTTACTTAACCAAAATATATTAATTTATCTTACGTTGAACAAAGTTTTAGTTTTGGTAAGTATTTTTGAATTTATGATATCTGAAAAATTCTTGGTAAAGTCACATGAAACTCACATAAATAATAATTGTTCATTTTATTCCTAGCATAATTCCAATTCATTTGATTGTTACAAAGAAAATAATATATATATATAATATTTAGTATATACATATGAAAAGGAAAAAAAATCCGATGCCACTTTCGAGATCAAGCTGATGATCCAAAGTGAGTTATGTATACAATATATCAAAATAGTTAAGCGCGTGTGCAAAATATGATATTATACAAACTTGTATCTAGTTTAATATGATAAACTAGTAACAGAGCAATATAAGAATAAATTATAAGATTATACTTGAGACAAACAAAACACAACTATGTATATTTTGCTTATAATGTCAGTAAATATAATATACATATAGGGTGAGGTGATAAAAAAAAACAATAGTCGAGATTTTTTATTACAACTCCGGTTTAAAACCTTGGTCGAAATGACTCCAACTAAGAGTCTGGTTTTTTACCTTGGTCGCAGAAAACCT
>JAYRBW010068317.1:0-27625 GCA_036023295.1 Invenusta paracnida | reverse complement strand
TTAACTAATCAGACTAAAGCCATAAACAAATGGGTTTTCCTCAGAAATTAATAAAAAAGAAAAATTTTCACCTTGTCTGGATACTATTGGCCACGGCTGTACATATGTACATATTTACATATATATTTATAAAATGCTTTCTGCCAATATATATTGCTATATAATAATTCCTATGTTTTGCCAATATTTCTGATTAACCTGTGTGTCTACACCTTTAAAAACATATTTAATATTATTGAAGTTTCCCTTTAAAAAATTAGATCATTGCCTTTTCTTTTAAATAATAAAGTGATGTAAAATACATAATATAAAGCTTCAAACTAATTTCATTCAATCAGTACTTTAGATCAAGATAATAAACTAAATTTACACTTTTGAAGCATTTCCTTTATCATTATTATTTTAGATTGTCATTGAATACAATTGTATTTTTGAACGACTATTATACTGATTTAATCTTTGTGAACAACATATAAGGCTTCTCAAATTATACATTAGATGGCATATGTGCACATTGAAATTACATAAAAGCACATTTTGAATAATACGTTGATTCTTCTTCTTTAGAGTTATAGAATCCTCCACATTTTAAATGGACCCAGAATCTATGGAGGTGGATGAGTCAAGTAGGAATATTCCTACTTCAGCTGTAAGCACACTTGGTACTCCACAGTTACAGACCCAACGCTTCTCAGACTATGGTAGCATCTTCCAACAGTTGGCCAACTCAATACTAGGCAGGCAAGCCATCTTTGTTCCACAGAATTTTTCATTCCGGGCCAACTACCTTTCCACAGATACCACATCTCAGAAGTCCCTTACTAAGAAATCTAAAACGGTAAGAAACATTTATATTATAATGGAGAAAGAGATGAGTGATATTTATACAAATATTTAATATTTCAGACGGGAAGTTACCGTATTTACTTCACAAGCTACTATTCGCCACGTCGGGACAGTCCCTGCTATGCTGCCCAGGTCACTCTGCTCTGTTGCGATGTGACGCTGAAAGCGAGTCCCACTGGAGAACAGGAAGTCATGGATTCTGATTCCCCTGAACTAGAGTGGAGTTCTGTGATAGGGGAAGCGCTGCCTGACTATAAGTAAATTTACTTTGTTGAAATATGTTACTGGTGATGTCTGTAAATTAGTTAGAAGCCTTCATAAGTGTCGGAGTGGATAGAGCATCTTTAAAAAGTTGATAAATAAAATAGTATTGTTATATTTTGGATTCTACTGAGATTTTGGATTTTCATATTATTTAGTTGTAAGAATTTGAATTATATTTAATTAACTGAATTTTTTTGTTTATCTTTGTATTTGGATACAAAACGTAATATTAATGTGTAATGTAACTATTAAAATACAAGGTGCCCAGCAAAATCGACAAATTTCTAATGAAATGTTAGTTAATAAACGATAATTCTAGTTATCAAGTTAGATTACTTAACTCTGTTTGTTTCATGATTTACTTCTTTCAATTTTATCATTTATATATACTGCTTCAGTTCAACTACATTTCCAAATTATGCCACAGTTAAGTGACGTTCAACGCGAAGTAATTATCATTTTCAAGGCTGAGCATCCACCGTAGGGCTATCAGAAATGCTGTGAAATTCTTCAATGGTATTTTGGCGCAATTAATCAACTGCAATTTGATGGTATGAAATCAAAATTGAAAAGAGAAGGATACGAACTGAAGGTGCAATGAAACGTAAGTTTTGTTCCGATACATCATCAACATTGGATTCGCTAATTAAAAGAAGTGTAGTTGATATGGCGGTTTTACTAGAGCACTCCACCGAGAGAAGCCATTCCAGTCAAAGATCAATATGACGCCAACTAAGAATATCAAAGAGCTCTGTGTATGACATTTTGAAGAAATCCAACTTTATGCCCATTTTTGATTACACATTAATCTTGACATTTGAAATTTTGATGATGTACGGGATCTAAACATGTGTTTCTTTGCACCTTCAGTTCGTATCCTTCTCTTTTCAATTTTGATATAACACCCTTCGAGTTGCCATTGATTAATTCCGCCAAATTACTGTAAGAATTTCACAGCATTTCTGATAGTCCCACGTTGGATGCTCAATTTTGAATATATAACAATTACTTCGCGTTGAACGTCACTTAAATGTGGCATATTTTGAAAATGTATTTGAACTGAAGTAGTACATATGAATAATACAACTGAATCAAATTATGTTAATCATAAACCAAACAGAGTTCAATATTCCTAAACAAATCTGAGTTTAATAATCATGCGTCTGTCTTTAGATAATTGTCACTTGATAACTAGAATTATCGACTATTAACTTGTTTATTGCTGGGCACCCTGTAGTTTGATTACGTTAACTATTTGTATTATTATAATTAAACTATTGACCCTACTTGCTATCCTGTTATATTCTTGTGTATCCTTTCAATAATATATATTATATATTTGTGAAATATTACATATTCTCCATATTAGTATTCAAAATAGTAACATTCAATCATTAAATGTTACTCTAAAATAACCATGTGTTTTAAATACTCTGAAATACTCAAACGAATGTTCAGTTTTCTTATATTTTTTTAAATACTTATTTATAATGTTCAACGTTGTCTGCAATTAAGTAAATTTCAATTTCAGTATGATTCCACTTAATTATTGAAGAAATTAAACTTCACTTAATACTAGTATTATGATTTTTTTCATTCGCTAGCTAAACATATTATTTACTTATAATAATATATGCATACAATTAAATTCATGTATGTTATGGAGTCAAAGTATAATTTTGGAGTCAAAGTTATCTAAGTCAAAGGCTAATAAGTACGCAGATATTTACTTTCTTATTCTTTTTACTCAAGAGAAAAAATGTCCCTCGAGGAGCGTCTTCTTCGGGAGCGAATGCGCCAGTCCTCATCGGGAGTGACCTCATATCAGTTGGATGGAGAGTCTGGCCGGATTGTCTACCGATATGGGGGTGATATTTTCTACCTTGATGATGACGGCGTTTCTAAGGTGAGTCCATCAGATCCGCGTTCTTTAATTCGATCAGTTGTTAATGAGACAAACTAAATCTTCAAGCCACGTGCGTCGTATTTCTTACTCGGTATTATACAGTATGTAGTTTTCTATATACTAAATAATCCTATACTTTTCTCAATATACCTAGCTAAATATATAGCTAAATAATATGTATCACACTTTATTCATCGCCTAGTATATATATATATATTACTTTATTGTACTAACATCAATTAACTAAATACCTATATAATATAATTACCATTTATTTTTAAATGAAATCATTTATTTTAGTTTAGCTACCCTTTAAAATTGAGTATGTGAATATTTTGTGTGTTTTGTAAATTATTTTCTTAATCATTAACCATGAACAAGAGTATTATAAAGGTTACTTAAGAGATTATTAGCTCTGCAGTCATTCATTCTAAAGAGAATAGAAAATTGAGATTTTGATATCAATGAGTTCGTCAGGTTTCGTAAAGAAAATTAAATTTTATGTATCTATACATAACATTATATATCATTGTAGAAAAAGGTAAATTTCTATTAATAAGGGTTTCTTCTTATTTTGTGTCAGCCTTTTTGATTGATTGTGACGTTTTATAAAAAATATATATTTTGAATATACATGAAATTGATTTTTTAGTAGAATCGCTGGAATTGTTCATAAATAAAGGTAGTATTGTAGCCTATCTCAAAAATATGTTGCGAAATTAAAAAATGAACATTTTAATAAAAATATTAATTAATATCTATTATTTTTAATTAAAAGTTTTCATCAAAGTTATATTAATATTATTAAAATCCACAAAATTATATTAACTCATACGATTAGTGAAATACATTATAAAAGTAAATTTTAGTTTTATTGTGTATTTTGTTGCATTTAAATTTTACTTGGTAACATTTGTTATCTTTCGTATTACTTTACTAAGAAGTATATTATGACTTCACGTAACTTTTCGAAACCTATATTTAACAAAGTAATTTCTAATTTTGATTAAATACTGGCTCATTTATAGTTTCATGTGTTATACTATAGGCATTTGTATTACACTATTCTATTCTGATTTTATCATTTACCTTCGCAAATACTCTATTTAAAATGTTACTGAGAGAATTATTTTATTGTTTCTGTTGGTACTATGTATAGTTGTGTAGGTCGATATTCACTTTAGCAGAACTCGTTTAATTGTCTTGCCTTTTTAAATATAGCTGCGGCTTGTAACTAATTAAACAGTGATTTAAACATACCTTGTACTGATAGCGTCAGTGGCATTTTCGATTTACTGTACTCTGTGATTTTATTTATAGTGTCAGAACATTATAAAATTTTATAGATTATGTATTCTAAGATTATTTTGTTTAATGTTGGACAAATAAACCGCTTATAAACTAAGTATTTTAGCCCTATATAGATGCCACATCTAAACAGAGGCGCGGGAACGATATTTCAATTAGGGATTGAGGGGGGAAATATTTGTGATAAATAATTAAGTATTATATATTTTATTTAGCTGTATAAAAACTACGCTGTGTGTACACTGTATTTACACATTGTACTATGTACTTATATATTGTAATTATTAGGTGTAAATATATTTATAACAAATTATTGCTGAGTACTCTGTAATTTATTGTTCGAAATTGCTTAAAAGCAAATATTGTAAACAATATCCTTCACTGATGATTAGGTTTAATGCATTTCATAATGCTAATGTCGTTGTTAAGAAGGTAGAATAAATATTTCATTTTTTATTTGCAAAGTAACATTGGATACACAACAATAAATTCAGAAAAATAATTTAGTTTTATTCAAAATTATATATATTATTTGGTATTATCAGATATCATATTAATATAAAATACTTTTACAATTATTTTAAACTATTTAAAACATATAAAAAAACTATTTAATAAAACTTAAACATATATATGGCATGACTCTAATATTGTATACTAAGTGTTGTGTATATATATAAATATTATTAAACTATATGATAACATAATTAGTATACTAAAACTGACATTATTGATGCTACCACAACAATATGGTAGTGTTGGACTAGTTAAACTAATCCAGATATTGCTGCTTATAGTCTCACCTCATAACAAGTAGTTGATTAGAAATTGTACTCTTCTTCTTCTTATACAATAAAATATTATACTAAATGAAACACTGAACTCTTCTGTATTTCTCAGTGTAACCCTTTCTTTACGGCTGCATTTTGCGATTTTCGTTCTGTTAAAAAAGACTATAATTTTAACAAGATAATTACATAATTCTCTAATTTTATTGGTCATTAATGTAGACGCTTTAGTAAGTAATATCTTTATAATATAATTGTTATATTATTCACAATAACTTATTACATGTTTGCTTATACAATTAGAGCATTTACGATAGCACAATCTGTTTTAACTAAAGTTTGTGTTATCTTGTTTTGTCTAATTATTGTTTTTATTATTTATACAAGAATGTGAAGCAATAAGAGCAGCTTTAAAATACTCAACATTTAATTACTTATTTATATTATTTAACTTTGTATATTTTAGCGTTAGTACACGAATAGTTTTTCCAAAACAATATTTGAATGTAATATATAAACAGATTGAGATTAAACGGAACTTGACTAGAAGGTCCATAATTAAAAATAAAAGGCTATATAATTTGATTAAAAAATAAAGTGTATCAATGTTACAATGATAGATTTATGAGTTACTGAACTGCAGAAAAGTAGTTTTTATATATTTTATAAGGCTTTTCAGATATCCATAATTAACTTTTTCACTCACTTAATCCATTTCTAAAACAGGAGATGTCTCCCAGTCGAGCGCGTCTTATTTCCCAGAAGCCCCCGATCCAGTATGCAGTGTGCCCGCATAATCAGGACTTGGTCGCTTATGTCAGTGACATGGACGTCTGGGTGACACACCTTTCAACGGGCCATGGCGCCAGACTTACCAATGCCAATATGCCCGGTAGGTGTAAACATTGGATTATATACTACATTTAAACTTACCACTGCTACATATATTTCAGCTACTTAGTCTCAATCTCGTTAACATAAACAAGTTATTTTCTATACAGGTGTAAAGCTACTCTAGTCACCTTATGATATCAATGATATCTGCAATTATGAATATTCTTACAAATTATAAACATTTCCTCTAGTAATAATAACATCGATATAATATTGTAGCAATTTACAGTAATATAATAATTATGTGTTATTTGTATAAATATATAACATAATATAAAGACTTGCTTGTAAAGATCGTCTATTAATTGCAATATTGATTCATATATTGAGTGAAACGTTATATATAAGGCCATTTCATCAGCTGCTTTGAGAAGCAATAAATTACATGATAAAATCCTTGGTTGGCAATACTGAATAATAGCCTGTTACCTGATACCTGTCGTGAAGTCGTTGAAATTGCCCATGTATGAATAATTTTAACAAATTCCAGGACTTCTTCAAGTTCATTAACTTTTACAAGAGCTAATACCTTTAGCCTATAAAAGTTTGATCCAAGTCAAAATATAAATAATTTTCTATGAACAAAGAAATGCCTTTGAAGGATCATACTTTCGTTAATATCAAGATCCTATGAGCGGTGACACTAAAGTTATATTTAAAAATAAATAAACGTAATATATACGTCAACATTTAGCTTCAAATCATTTTCAGTGTTTTGTTGTTTCGTTTATGCTTTATCTAAATTTGTAAAATCATTTAAATAATCATGTTTGTCTAAACTCAATTTCTGAATATGCTATAATATTATCGTTAGATATTTCGAAAGCTTAAGTGATGTTGCCATTGTTAGATACCACAGTTTGCATTCACCTTGCTGCCTTGTTTCTTTTCAAAGCTTAAGCTGATTTTGTAGTTACAGGAAGTTGAACGTAGTTTTAAATAGACTTTTGCTTACTTTCGGTATTTATATTTGTATAATATATGCACTAGTTCTGCATCTAATATAAATTATTTGTAAATTTTTATATAATATTTCTTAAGCGTGGTCATTTTTTTTAATAATAATTGGAAATTAGCATTAAATTTGAGCACGCTTTTGAGTATCATAATGACAATAGCGTTTCTAATATTATGTTTGTCAAATACGTAATAGTGTTACAAAATTGTCATCACTTGTCATTAATTGTCACTTTCAAAAGTAGGTATTATAATTAGATATAGTGGGGAATTCGACACGTTAATGTTATATACATATATAAATGTATGCTATGTTTATTTATTAAACGGTTTATCGTAATGATATAACCTAGTCTACATCACTTTTATGTTTAACTTCAAATTAATTTATTCATGTTATCAATTTCAGCTATATTGTAACATTTTATAGATAATACAAACTCAAGTGAATTTTATTTACTATTTCAGATGTTCACAGAGGAGCTGGTGTTCCCACTTATGTAATACAGGAGGAGTTTGATCGATACGAAGGATTTTGGTGGCAGCCCAATCATACCATCGACGGTCGTAAGTTCTGTTGCTTTGATAATCGTCACTCATTTGTACGAGTTGATTTTCGTTTTTTATCACTATATAAGTACTTATTCATGCTACATACTATTTGCCTTTTCAAGAATAATTTAGCTTTGCTTTTTTTCGTTTATGGAACTAACTTTTTAATTTACTTAGTATGATGAATATAATTTAATACACATATAGGCTTATTTTAATTTGGGTTTTGCTTTTCTAGTTAACACTTTTTATTATTTCTTTTCGTTCTAGCCAAAATGATGTGTTTTCTGACATATAATTCTGCTTTAAACTTACTAATGCTTTCTCATGTTTACAGAGTAATATTTGTTGCATCTTTGACATCCTGTCTGTATTAAATCCAATGGGATACAACATGTGTTGACATTTTTGTCTATATTTCTATTTATTGTATACAGGGGTGGGCATAAGTAGAGTTACAGTTACTACAAAAATATTCATAAAAAAATATTTACAAAAATGTATAGTTCATGTAAGAGCTCCAAGCGTTTGTCTGTTGAACTTGAAATAGATCGGAGGTCATTACGCCGTATTTTAAAAGATTTGGGATATAAGCCATATCATCCAACCTTGTTGCATGGTTTATTTTTTCTGAGTCAATTGAGTGATGACCCACTTCTTTATAGTAAAATCATTTGGTCAGATGAATCCAATTTCAAATTGAATGGTGAGGTTAATCGACACAACTGTGTCTACTATGCAACAGAAAATCCCCATGTTGTCATAGAGAAGCAATTGAACCAACCGGGAGTTTCAGTGTGGGGAGCCATATCAAGTATGGGGCTATTTGGACCCTACTTCTTCGAGAAAACTGTTGACTCCACCAATTATCTGGAAATGTTAAAACACTATTTGCTGCCTCAATTAAGAACCTGGAATAACTTCGATGCGATTCATTTTATACAATACAGTGCTCCATCGCAATATGCGACAAAGGTACAGACATTTTTAGAAAAGAATTTCACTACTGGTTGGATTGGAAGACGAGGTAGTATTGATTGGTCCCCTAGATCACCAGATCTAACCCCGATAGATTTCTTCGTATGGGGAACCATTAAGGACCGCGTTTATGCAGAAAATCCAAAACTAATGGAACAGTTGAAAATTTCTATTACACAACAGTTTAATGAAATCAATAATAACAAAGTACTGTGCGACAAAGTTTGTCAATCAGTATTATCACAAATGTAAGACTGTATCAATTCATCTGGTGGACATTTTGAACAATTTTAATAATTTACATTGTTGTACCTCTGACTTAAAATTTGTGTGCCTAATACAATTTGTCGATAATAAAAATATTTTTGTAGTAACTATAACCCTACTTATGCCCAACCCTGTATAATGACTGTTATGTGGTAGTAGACCTTTCTAGAATATTATTGTTTGTAGGTGATCAGAATTACTTGTCTTATGTTACAATATGGTAATTGTGTTGTAACCTTATTTTTTGGAGTAATGTTATTTAATTTCATCGCTTTATTATATTTAATTTTGTAGCCTTTCGTATTCTTTATGAAGAATATGACGAAGACAATGTGGATGTCGTAAAAGTAATGGTCCATATTTCTCGAGGTCAAAATCTTGAAGAATATCGTTATCCGAAACCCGGTAAATTTATTTATATCAATATTATATTGTTGCAATGAGTTCAACTCTATTTCAAGTTTAAATATATTTTAAACATAATGAAAACTATATGTATATATATATAATATGCAGTTGTTTGAATATTCGTTTCGACATAAGTGCACAATTACAGTGCATTTTCAAAATATAAAGAATTGCAAATGTTACATAAATTTAAGCAATATTTACAGGTTTTGCATGTCTTATTTCCTTGTTTAACAGACTTGCTATTGATTCAGTTTATTAAGTTTTATGGTTAAAAAAAATCAAACCAGAACAAATGAGGCAAACATTGAATGTGTTCCATTCAACTAAATCTTACGTGAATTATACACATTTTGTGTCTCTCCATTTGAAAGGACCTAATAATAAATTTATTTATAATTAAAGGAATTCTGTGTTAATACATTATAGGTTCAATAATTTAGTTAGTTTTAATCAGCATCTAAAATATTAGGATTACTAGTTACATATTATAATAAATTTCTCGCAATGATATATTATACCATTTAAATGAAACAAAATTATCTAATGAGTGGTTAGTCAGCTCTAGTATTACTGTTTTAATATTGTAATATTATATTCTGTTTGAATTATTTTTATGAAAGAGTGGTTCTTAATTTTTATATAAATTTTTCGTTATACAAAATGTTTGTTTTTTATTTTCAGGAAAAAAGAATTCTACGTCTACGCTAAAATTAATGGAATTTAAAATGAATGATCGATGCGAAGTATGTATTTTTTAAAACGTTTTATATACTTTACAAGTAATTACTTCAATTTTTTTATATTCTCGGCTTTTTACATGTCATTGTAATAAAGGCGTATTTTTAAAGCAAATTTGTATGATCTATTACATAATTTTAAATTTAAATAATATATATGCATTTATTTCATATTAAAAGCGTTTATATTTATATTTTTATTTACAATTATTTCTTTATATTGTACGACACTATAATTACTACAAAATAATAATAGACTTAGTGGAGATTCTTTAATTTTACACGCATCCCAATTTTCTTTTTTAGATTACAGAAAGAAAAACCTTGGATCTCTGTGACCACTTATTCAATCTATTTCCCGAATATGAGTATCTTGTTCGTGCTGGTTGGACACCAGATGGAAAATAGTAAGTGGCAGTTAACTTACATTTTCGACCCTCCCACTTTTCTTTTCGTGTATCTTGTTTCGAGTCTGTCTGTGACTTTTCCCGACTTATATTATTATCCTGGCTTGAAATCCAGGCTATGTTCTTTCGGGTGTCTAATTACTCCTTAGCCAGCAATCGATGTAGACATTTAAATGATACTAACTCCACTGTCATATAATTATTGTTTCTCAGATTGCATTATTGTATGGTTATATGTATACATATGTATATTGATGCAATGACTCGGCAACGTCATAGCAGTTAATTTTTAATGGCGATTCTAAAGCTATACTTTATTATTTTTTTCTTTATAAATACTACTTTAAAAAAATTTTTATATTAGTATATGAGTGTGGGGTAAATAAAATGGCATTAATTAGTAATACTTGTACTTGATTATAATAGAAAAGATAGTGTTATTTTGAGTATAACGGTACCTATATATTATTATTGGTATTGTATGACAATTTAAAAATATATTATACATATTACAAATATGCTATTTAATACTTCAAACACACTATGGCTTTAAATTTATATCTTTTATATGTTATGTTTAAACTTCAATGAATCATTTTTGAATTATTAATTTTTTTAATTTTCTTACTGATTCGCTTAGTTTAAGAATTTGTTTTTTCTCATTTATTTTAGAATGTAGAATTTTAATGAATTTTATAATAGAACTAATTAGAAATAATTTACAAAAGGAATTATGTGAGTTTTAATTACATTTTATTTTTCCTTTATTAAGCGTACTGGATTTAATAAGTCTTACATATTTTATATATCTCTATTTTAACCCTATCCATAAAGGGGTATTTTACGCATCCATATCCCATACTCTATAATTTTTGGTAAAAAGTAGCAGTATATCACAAATATTTTAGTATATTATCAAAACAATAATTAATTGTTATTAAGTACAAAAAAATAAAAGAATTTAATTGATTTTCAAAATTTAAAGTTTTTAATTTTTTTACTCCATTGATTTATTATTGCTGTAAAAGGGTTTTAAATATATCAAGCAACATCCACAAGTAGATTCTCAATTATTGAGCTTAAATGGTTTGCAAATGACTGATAAATGAGTACCTGTATATAGTTTTAACAATATGTTAAACGAATATATTGACCACCCCCCCTCTCTCAATTTTATTTTTGTTAAAACTGTCAGTGAAATTTGAATATTGCATCAAACATAGTAATATGCTTTGTAGCTTGTTTGCGCCAAACTGTATGCTTCTATAGTATAGTAGGTACCTTTTTGCATCCCCTTTTTACTCCCAATTGAACTACCATCAACAGTGCCTGGTGTCAGCTCTTGAATCGTGTCCAGTCCCGTCTGGGTCTCTTCCTGATCCCAGTAGCTAACTTCCAGGAACGAGGCTCCCTGAACTCAGTTGGATCATGTACCGTCATTTCACTCCATTACGAGGATCAGCCAGAACTTTGGGTTCCGGTAAATGCACACTATCTAAATAATGTATTTCCCCTAGTCAGACAATGTCTTATTCATTTGAAAGAAATCCACAATTAATAATGAATACTTTAAATTTAAAAGAATGGTACTGTATATCGTTTCAGCCGAATTTGTATTGTGATATTCCAGAATAAAACATGATATAAATAAAGATATATCTATAGAATATTATTGGAAAAATAATCTTAAATACAGTTTAGTTTAATGGTTAAATAAAAATCCTTATGAAAAGAATATTATGGTGTTGAAAACACAGAAAATATTTATCAAGCGTATGTGATATAAAATAATTTTATTTAGAAATGAAAGGTAATTTTTAGTATTGATTATTCTTTAAATTAAATGTTTCAGAATGACAAATGAATCCCGGACTGATTCCGATTTTCTTTAAAACTAAACTATTTTTGATTTTACATTTCTGGTTTCTTAAGAAAAGTATTGTAACTGGTGGCATTAATTTTAGAAGTAATATTTGTAAGATTTTCATAGTACTACTTTTATTGTTTTAAGAATAAAATAATGTTTGAGAAGTCTCAAATAATTCTTTGCTTTATGTTTTTGTGTTTAATTTTTCGTCATTTTAAAATAGCATAACATTTTTCTGTTTGTTTTACTTTAGTAGTTGTACATTATATACAATAATGATGAGAGACTGGAAAATGTAACTTGTTAAAATAATTTTTATACCATTAAGGTAATATTTTTAAAAAATATATAATTATTCGTTTATTCCTAATTTTGGGTATATTTCTTGTGTTGATTGATAGATTAACCTCCCTAACTACTTTCATCTACGTTAGCTTAAAATATCTATAATCGCGTAGATATTTTTTTTACAAAGTCACATTCTACAGCTATACGAATGTTTCATTTATATCATAACTTATTTATACTCAAGCGATCTGTTTTATGAAGGTATTACGAAGCTTAGTCTACATTCTTCCTTTATTAACAATTAAATACTTTAAATTAATAAGTACAAAATCGAAATTTTGTTTTTTGTTCTACGCAAATATCATGGAATAGTTTTGATGATTTTAATGGTTTTTTCTCTACGCCCAGGTAAATGACTTCCTGCGCTTTCTGACGCCCAGTAAGACAAGCAGTACTTCCCCAGTCAAACAGCCCGTAAATGATATTCAAACTTGTGAGCTTCTGTGGGTGAGCGAAGCTACAGGTTATCGGCACATTTCCCACATGTGCCGAAATTGGCAGTTGGCACATGGTAAGAGTAATTATATTTTATTTCCAATTTATCCGGACTCTTTCAATTACTTTCCAGAATTATATCTTCAATTAATGATCCTCTATACAATTATGTAAGGTTATGTAATTTTGTATTAGTGAAATGTCTTGTAAAGTGAAGTACCAGCCACATTTTATATAATATTGGTGTAAATGAATGTAAATACACGATAAAGGTACGCTATATAAATGTTGACAATATAGTATTGTAAAAGTCATTTGGAGTGAACTGTTTGTATGGGTAAAGGTCAAATAGATTTATTGCATATTATGAAAGTGCTTAAGTTTACTCAGAAAATGAGAGATTCCATAGACTTATAAATATATACATTGTTTTATTTTTCTCTGGGATCTTTATGATAACCTAATATAGGGGCTAATATCAATGTTACAAGAATGACCGCATTATTTAGAGAGATGGGGTATAACCAAAGATCGAATTTTGATACAGATATACTTACAAAAAGTTATTTGTGGCTTTGTAAAGCATAGGGGGTTATTACATCATATTAGATTCAATTTAAAATGAATGCTCCACTTAATGTTATAGAAATAGCTTATTTTGTAATCATACTGTTCTAATTTTGAATGAGCCCTGTCAGTTTATTTGTTTTTCCAATTGTTTTACATTTTACAGTTAGCAATTTTTATTATTCGCGATGAAAGCGATGCCTATTACCTATTTTAATTGATAAACTAAACAATGGTATACAGTGAGTAAAAAAATATGCACGTCCTTTTATTTTTTCAGAATCGGCATCGAAACCGGGGCTTAATCTAGTAGAAACTACTTGCGACACCACAGATGTTCTCACCTCTGGTGAATGGGAAGTGACTGGATCAGAGGTAATTATTTCCGCTATTTTACTTTATGTTTTTTTATAAATTTTAACAATTAGTTTTAGATTATTTATTTATACATCCTATTCCTTCCATTTACAGAAATTATGTTTTGCCATATTTTAAAGTGTTTGCTTCTTCCTTCTACTTTTAGATTTGGGTAAACGAAAGTCATAAAACAGTTTTCTTTCTTGGTCTCAAAGAACATCCACTCAGGGCAAACCTGTGCGTTGAGGCAATTTTTAAATGTTATTTTAATTATTAAATAGATGAGTTTTTGTGCTCAATATATTCGAAAAATAATATCATTTACTTATATTTTTTGTAAAAATGTATTATTATTTTGAAGTAATTAATATTAAATGCGACTAATACGTACAAGTAACATTTTTTTCTTATAATTAATAAATCTGCTATTAACATATATATTTAACTCACGTGTAAGCTGTATAGATAATTATCGGAAAATATGTTTAGGCCTAACCGTTATGTGTTGGAGGTTAGCAATGTACCTTTTACTCTATATCTCACTCATTATTAATCAGCTGATATGTAACAGAGTATTTATTTTATTTCCCTTTCGTTAAAGATGTGTGTATTATGATACATTCAATATTCATTTTATTTTTATATATTCTAACATGTATTGAAACATTAACATTTTTATTAAATATGGTGTTATTAAATCGAAAGAGCATATTAATAAAAACAGCTAAATATAGTTAATATTATTATTTTTGGTTGTTGGGCGAAAACTATATTATAGCACCGATTATTACACGAAAGACTGTATTTACTAATATCGATTACACTTGCATCTTGTAACTTCGATAATTGCGATTGAAGCCTCTTGTGATAATCGATAAATATGATTATGTACTGATTACCTGAAATTATTTTACTATTAAGCATATATTTTAAATGTTATAGGTTGTTAACACATGCGTCAAGTATGCAATATTCTCATAAATTGTGTGTGATTAAGATCTTTAGTCAACATGTAGTATGCATTATTTGCTTGCTTTTTAAATAAATCGTTTCTATACGGCCGTTTACTTTATATTATAGATTAATGGTTTTATATGACATTATAAAATATTATGACTTTAACCAGTAATTTAATATAATCTGTTTACCTATATATAACTAATTATTATTGATATATATATATGTATTTGTTTAAAAGTCATTGAATTTTAAACAATCTTGGTTTGAATAAGTAATAAAATTTACACAATGCGTAATTATTCAGGTACGCAGTTCGCTACGGTAGCCTCTCCCAAAGTGGCGGTGCACCCCTTCGTCTCACGACGAGCGATGCCTTCCACCACGAAGCTAGTTTGGATGCCGAGCTGGAGATTGGTGTTGTCCAGGCTAGCAGTCACCAGGTCCTCCAGGGCACCAAACTCGTCGCTTTCGAATTCAATGAGAGCTGTCCCGATGCCTGGGTCACCATGACTGAGGTTGCCTTAATTCGTAGGACTGGTAAGGTCAACTCTATTCGCCCTCTCTAGAATTTTTGCTGTCATTTTTTGTGATAAACAAACAGAGGAGCATAAATGAAATTTCCCTTAACTATGTCTTGTAACTTTTAACGGCATTTGTTATTTATATTTGAAAATACACTTTGTGCTAATTTTGCTAAGTTGGTACAAGCGATCTGTCTCTTCCACGAAAGTTTATTAGCTATTTTTGGCGCAACCAAATTTAAGTCAGATTTATGATCCGTAATAGTATTTAATGGTTTTTCTAAGTAATGAAATATTTAATTTAGTTGAGCACAAAGACGTGATATCACCCAGTTTGCGCTACATGGCACCGCCTAAACTCCTCGAGTACAAGATCCCCCCTGGACAGCTGGTCAAGTCGCACGACCGGACAGGATTGGTAGACGCCGCATCTGATGACACGAGTCTATACGGCCTCCTTTTCACGCCCACAGAACCGCCCCCCGAGGGCCGGGGCTATCCCACTGTCCACCATATTTACGCTGGGCCTTTACTTCAGGTTGTTACTGGCGGATACAACAAACACCTGTGAGACGCTCATTTCCATTTTGATTTAGATCCAAATTGTATTGATGTTTACAGTAAAAAAAGTGCTTTTTGTAAGACAAGTGTAATTACAAAATACTTTAAATATATTTATCGTATTTTTACGGGTTTTGTAATTATTCTACCTTTTATTAATAAGCAATTCAGCATACTTAAAATGTATATAATTTTGTGGTTTTTATTATCAAAATCAAACATATCTTATTATTCTAACGCGCGGCTTATAAACAAAATTTGAAATTAATCAACATTGTATTAATATAAAGCATTTAGGATTTTTTAATTTAACGTTTAATAACAATGTGTTTGATTATTTACTATATTTTAGTCACAATTCTTCTTCTTTTTGAATCTGGTAACTTTAACTGGAATCATTCTTGCAATAATTCGTGCAAAATCACATAGGTAATCCAAATTTCAAAATAATAAGAAAAAATCATTACCATGGTGATAATTAGTAGTAACTAGACCCTTTTCTCGCGCAAATTAAAACAATTTACAGGCAATTTAACTAAAATGCAAGCAAATCAAAATTATGTCAGAGCAATTAAAAATACAACTATAATAATTAAAACATAATATGATCGGCAACATGTTATTGAATTCATTCATGCACTATTTACCCTCACACTATATTTATAGTATGTACTTCTTTTTGATTGAAGCAAGAGCTAACTAAATAGCAGACCAATACATTTGAAGTAGGGCTATTCTAACAAACTACTATTAAATTTTGATATCAAAGTAAAATATATTGACTTTAAATAAATACTATAAACCCCCCATATGTTTGTTTAAATTTTAAATCACCAAAATGTCGAATTTTATTAATTTCACAATGTCCATTTCGAATGGTGAAATTTGCTAGTCATATTCTGACCTAAAAGCACACGTTAATCTTGCTAATATTGTAATCTCTCTTTTAATAAAAATGATATTTAGAAACTATATTTAGTTATGAAGAAAGAGTTGTTTATTGGTATTGCAATCAATTTGTTGTATATAATTATATAATGTCAAAGTTCTTAGAATTGAGTTTTTTTAGGTGAAACCTCCCTAACTGCTAATAAAATGTTTATTATATAGAATTCAATACATAAATGATTTTTATGACTATACAATTAGGCCCCATTGCAGAAGTTCATAAAATGCATTCTTTTTATTATTAGATAGTTTTACCTTTACACATAGCTAATCAAAGGTGCAGTTGTAACATAGCTAACGGTTTTAATTTTGTAATGTTAATAGTTTTAATATTATATTATATACAATTGCACTCTTCGTATATCAGATATTTTATTTGCAAAATAATACTTCTACAAACCTCTAAAATGTTTCAATGAAGTGTCTATTAAACCTCCATAACGAAACTGTATATTAAATCTTCACATTTATGGCATATGTTTTGTTAAATATTGATCATATCATCATAAAATACTATACATAGTTAATATAATAAACACTTATTATCACTTTACAATTAAATTATAATTTATGGAATATTTTTGTCAAACTGCAACATTTAGAATAACTATTCTAATTATTGAGACCTACTCATTTTATCTTACAGATAATAATAAATAAATTAATATTATCAAAATAATTGTTTACTTGTATTTGTTTGCAAACAAGCTATCAAAATTTTGTATTATTAATAAAAATGTAACTATATATTCTTAAAACAGAATAATAAAGTGTAAATTATTAATGTAGACCAAGTCCTGTTTAAACAGCGATAAATTCTAAATTATATGTATTATTATCTGCTGATATTATCAGAATTGAATGATAGTTTAATTTGTTCAACGATAAAAGTATAAAGAAACAATATTCGTAATTGTGATAATGGCACAGAAAACAGTTTTGTCGCAATTATTGAAATTGTATTCGAAAATGATAACTCATTTTTTTAAATATCTTAATCTTTAATTCTTAAACTTAAGTACATACTACATATTACATATAATATACATTACTAATATAATGTTTATTATCACTAAAGCATACACTTTTTTCAGCAGAACTTAGGTTTATCAGTTAAATAAGATTTGTTGTCTTCTCTTTGTATCCAGTTTTTACAAGGCCCAGATATTTTGTCACTTCGGGTACGCAGTTCTAATGTGTGACTCAAGGGGTTCTCACAATAGAGGGCTCAAGTTTGCCGGTCACATCAAGTACCGAATGGTTCGTATATTCTCACCTTTTCCCTCTTTTAGACCTTTGTAGAGAGCTAAACTTTTTCTTCATTCTTTGAACATAAACAATACATTATTAGTAGCTTTAATTGAAATAAGTACAATCTAGAGTAATTATTTTGTCGCAGATATAAAGAATATACTTGTTTAATGGTGTCTTTATTGTTCTGATATATAGTCTGTGAAAACATTATTTAAAAATGTGTATATATATGTAGTTATACTTAACCTACACATATCTACAATACATTTATCTGTTTTACTGTGTTGTTCCTTTAATATCCAATATTTAGTTTTACCGTGTGATTCTATGTGTTATAATAGTTCTTATTTAGATATTTCTCTAATAAGTTGATTTAGAAT
Organism: Invenusta paracnida; assembly: GCA_036023295.1. Classification (NCBI taxonomy): domain Eukaryota; kingdom Metazoa; phylum Platyhelminthes; order Proseriata; family Coelogynoporidae; genus Invenusta; species Invenusta paracnida. The sequence continues at coordinate 9,112 of JAYRBW010068317.1, read as the reverse complement.
TGTCAGATTTTAAAAAGTAGTGTTGTATAAGTTATTCAAATTTTGGTTTTATTTCGATTAACTAGAAACCATTTAGTAACTGTTTATCATTTAACTTTGTATGTTAACTATATAATATGACTAGTATGTTATATAATAAATTATTATTTATTTGATAGGCAAGCTCGTTTTAATGAGATGTGTTGTTTTTATGTCATTGTGGCATTGCACCTCTTTACTTCAATATATTAATGTGTATAGCTTGATGTTTTCTTTGGTTAATTTTTGAAGAATATTGAAAGCATACTTCATATAACATTTTCAAAAAGTTTTTGATTGATTATGCTCGACTTATATACACATATGTGCATATTACATCTGACGGAGCTATTAACTCTTGATAAATAAATAATGAATGGATGCTTACAACATTCTCGTCAATCTATCAACTTGTGTTCAAAATCTTTAGATATAAGTCGTGTAATATATTATTAGATTTGTTTTAAATTAAGTTTAATTTCTAAATTATTTTCCACAGCGGAGTGCTTGGTTGATATGTATTTTAAATGGATATTAATATATATATATTGTAAGTAAATTTTGACTTTGTAATAATTATTTATGCGGTAGATAAACAAAATCTGAAATATACGCGAGAAACATATTTCTCGATAGAAAATTTTTATTAATATTAAAATAATAGTATGCCATTGAGATCTCATTTCATAATTATTTATCAAGTACCGTTATACATTTTTTAGTCAATTGAAAAATTTGCCTCAATTTAGCAAACTATGTTATATTACATTTTAAATGTGTCTGCTTATTATTATATGGTTACATTTAATTCTGACAGTTTTGTATGCATGAAGCATAGCATAAATTAAGACTATAGCAGAATTTCTTTAATTTAAATTCTACTTTCACAAATGTAACAAAGAAATATGAGTTGTAGTAGACTATATTCAGACAAAGGAATTGTCATGTTTTACAAAAAAATCTAAAATATATTATGTGTGATTTATTTGTTATTCTAAATGGCTATTTAGGTTAAGATTGGGTGTAAAAATGGACACTAAACTTTGATCGATTATTTTTAACTATCCTTATTGGCATTCCTGTTTTTATAATCTTTTTGTGTTGCTACATTGGTTTTGTAGGGTCAGATGGAACTTCAAGAACAGACGGAATTCCTTGTGCGTGCTGCTCAAGATACAGGTTTAATTGATCTCAATCGTGTGGCAATTCATGGATCGTCTTATGGTTAGTATACTTCTTACAACTAGCATTCTTCAATAATATTCTGTAATAACTAATACAGGCAGAAGAAAGTCCATTATTTAGGTTATGATATTGTGTCTGGTTAATTGGTAAGTTGTGTTATTAAACGAAAAGTGACAATGATCCTAAATAGTTAATTACTTAAGAAAATGAATTTACGCTTTAAAAGGTAAACTAGCACATCGATGTTTTAATTATTTAACAATACGCTAGTTTTTGCTTGTCCACTTTTGTTTATCTTATCAGTAATTAAAACTTCACAGGATACTCGTAAGAATTTTTCAAAATATGTATTAATTGATATTTCTTCAATTAATTGAATTATATTATCAATAGTTTGGTTTTTCTAGTGCCCGTTGTGTTTTATTTGTTTATATGAGTACTTGGATGTGATCATGAATGTATATTGTATTCTCGTATGTATTACACTGTACGTTTTGTGGTGTGAAGTGTCAGATTGATTTTGAGTTAAAATGAGCCGTGAGAGCAATTTAAATTCGAATGATGTCATGATGTGATTGCTTTAGTAATTTTTGAGTGAAGAGTAAAGAATAATTAAGTTATTTCTAAAGGAATGTGAGTTAATTTTCTGAAAGAAGTTATAAGAATGGTATATAGGGTGTCCTAATGTGAACGGGACAGAGACAGAATATCTTATTATTTGTCTGGTGAGTTAGGCAGTGAGCATTAACATTTCTAGATATACATATATCATTAACATTTGCGTTCCCCGATTGGGAGTCATATTCGGGCCGCCTGCATAGCCAGGAATACTTTTCAATTCGATTGCGATGCATTATAATATTACTTAACGGTCATATAACTTATTTTATTTTTAAAAATTATACTGCATAATATATTTACGTATACACGCCTATTACAAATAATATGAATCCAATAAAAAATACATAATCTTGAAATAAGATTAATAGATCATGCATTACTTGGCCTATGTATAACACTGTTACTGAATATATATTTTAAATTTTAATTTGTATTATTCCATGGTTACATTGTTGTGTAAACCCGCCCGTTGCCCTTCACTCTTTTAAAAGGCGGGTACATGTCACTCATGGCAATGGCCCAATACAACCATATCTACCGTATGGGACTAGCAAGCGCTCCTGTAGTCGATTGGAAACTCTACGATACCGGCTACACGGAACGTTACATGGGACTTCCCGATTCAAATCCTCTTTCCTACAAGTAATATTTAATTTCTTATGTTTTTTAAACATAGCCAGTTTTCAATTTTTATCAACGTTTACTATGGCTACTTACGTATAAGTGTGAGTGATAAACGCCGGTCTTTTATAATACAATAATATGCCCTTAATTTGCAGAGTGCACATTTCATGCGTGTTTGTTTATTTAGAACAATAATAAATCGCTATTTCATGTTACTAAAGTAAACGACACATTGAGTGAGAAATATGACTTCATAAGCGCGTATTTCTTCATGAAATATATGCTAGAGATTGTATGGTTAATACTTAGGGTGGAATGCGAAGACCGTCCTAACTAAGTTTCGAACTCCTCAAGACTTGAGGAGTTCCTCCAGCCATTGCGAAACACTTCTAAAAGTTAGGAGCTCCTAACAGAATTTTTGCATTCCACCTTTAATCTGACTACTGTCTTAAATAGTATATTATATAATATAATATGTATAATTTTAGTATACTTAAGTGTATATTATACATTTAAATTAATGTTTTTAGCGTTTATTGAAAGTGTTATTACATTTGTCGAATTCAAAGTAGTTTGAAATCAAATTAATTGTTTATATATTATGTATAAAAAACACATGTTATTAATTTTATTTATTTTGTAATAGTACTTATGGTTAATGGATTTCTTACCAACATATTTGTAGCTTCTGTTTTTATTATTATTATAACATAGTGCATGGAAACTTTCCCGATAGCAGTTTGATAATTTATTGATAATAATCGGATTACATTTCAAGATATCATTTACCTTGTAAGCTGGTAAAATCGGTTGTATTGCATTACTCGTATTAAACTATATTCACTCTGAAATTAATATTTCAGAGTGAACCGGATGTCATATTGTTCAATTAAGATAAAAAAATGCAGTCTAATAATTTTAAAAGGTAGTTTGGTTTAATACTATCATTTTTGGATTTTGTGACCGAATGAATAGTGGTTTTGATGTATGAATGACAACATTTTGTAGTATATTGAGTGTGATGACACCTTGTAAACGTGCCCCTCTTCTCTCTGCTTTAGATACGGGAATGTGCTGACTTACGCACGGCATTTCCCATCCGAATGGGGTAGGTTGGTCATCTCACATGGCGGTCAGGACGAGAATGTTCATCTCTATCATACGAGTCTTCTTCTCGAAGAGTTATCCAATCTTGGGAAACCGTATATTCTACAGGTCAGTTTCAAAGATTACATGCCACCCCTTTATGTGGCATTTAGCATCTAAATATCTTTCTACGACGAATTTATAGGGAGAGTTTAAATAATTGTACTTAATGGTTACCTACCTATTGTTTTCAGAATAGTTTTTTTTAATACTCATTGATAATTCTGTATAATACAGGGCTTGTTGTCAAGTTTCTTATGCAGAGGAAATTTAATAACGAGAGATATTTTTTATTGTGTTAAGTTGTGTTTTTTTTCTTCATGTTTTGGTGCTACCTATCGTTAATAAAACAAAGTTTGTCTTTTTCTCTTTTAGTATAAATAAAAGTGTAGAATATTGTGTTAGTCTGTAGTGGTCAATGTTATTTTTATGTTATTTAATATTTATGTATAATATGTTCATTTTATTAAAATGTTATTTTTTATGTTTAAAAAAATCATTGGTTACTTTCGACAATGATCCTTCTTCGTGGTTTTGTCTCTTTTCTACATCTCTCAATTTATTTTTAATTTAGTTTTATCCAACATCCCGGCACCGAATTAGCCAGCCTCACCACAATGAGGCCACTCTTTTAGCTGTTATGGAACAGCATCTGAAGCCCTTCGTCGGTTCTCGTTGATTTGATGTCCTTCATTGACTCATGACCATTTCGCCTTTTCCTCCCCTTTTGTGCTTGCTTGATCAACACTTTCTTTATGATGAAAATTGCGAATTCGATTGATCTGTCATGGTTTTCCATGGCTTAGTAATTTACCCATTATTCAGCTAGTGCAAATGGAAATGTGAAAATACATATGATAGTAAATGACTGCTTTGGATAATTTATTAATTATTTTGATTGGTTGATTTTAGAAGCTGTTTTAATTCACATCATCTAGTGCTGTTTCACATTTTTAGTATATACAATATTGTACCTCTACTTCATATACATAATATTATTAGTATATACATGTAAGCAAACATTTTTCCAATGATATGACTAGTGTTCTGAACTTGCATAAATTCATATTAATAGTTAATTTATATTGTACATTATTCACTCAGTTTATTCTCATTGTCGACTATGAATCACCTTCAATTAGCACTTTAGCAACTGACTATAAAATATTACAATTACATGATTCGATTCAAAATGTGCTTTCTCTGTGATTCAGTGATGTCCAATCGGCATCCCCCTTCCTTCCTTTCGTTTTATTACTTTCATTTTTTGTTGGTACCTCTGTAATATGTATAAACTCGACACAACTTACCAGTAATTTTAATATTAGTTTATTGTTAATATATTATGTACAAGTGCATACTATTATATTATATATTTATCCGTTATGAACCTGTTACTTGATACAAAGTACAAAACCATAATGACACGCAGTTAGCAGTACTCCTGTGTGCACTCAATTTATATACAAAATGGTAAATTAATATTATTGGATGTGAACCATTCCGTCCCTTTTTGCTTCGAATGTTATCTGAAAAATCTATACATCAATATATATGTCAGGTAATCATTAAGTATATTACTATAATATGTCAATCATTAATTTAATAACAATATTGATAAAATATGGCAAACTGTCTGTACTAACAATACTAGATTTGCACTGCAATGTGCCTATTAAAATTGAATTCTGCGCCTTTCATTTTATTATCCCTTGTTTTTCTCTTTAACTGTAATTAAATTACCAATCGCATCTTTAAAAAGAATCAGACCTTTCATGTTTTTCATATTTCACGCGATTACTAGCTTTATTCATAGTTATATTATTTACCAGACTGACTTAATAAAATGAGTTTACAAAGAACAAATGCATCTTATTTTGTAGCTATATGCTATATTATGTAACTGATAATTACTGATAAATATAATAAATAAAACATATTTTGATTTACTTACTTTCATTTAACTTTCAAAACAGTCTATTTTACAACATTATGTAAGAATATTAATGTATTACTACTTTGTTCTTTAAATTATATTCATTTTGCTTATTGTTCGATTTGTGAAGTAAATTTCTTAATCGGTTATATATACTAAAAATGTGTCTTATTTCAAGGTGAACATTATTTTTGAAAAATAAATTATTTAGATCTATAGGTGTCGATTGTACATACACGAAAAAAATATTTTCTTTTTATATAGAAACATTGGTACCTATTCTTAGAGATTGACAGTACGAAAATTTGTGCTTGTATTATTAAATAATGTATACAACAATGCTTAACTAATCTGAAATTATTATTTAATATTTTTGCGTATAATTATTAAAATGTTATGGATATATTTGTTGTCTTTATAATAAATCATAGTTTATTAACTGTTTAACACTATTTAGATGCGTTCTTTGTTAATTTTTTGTCGTATAAATTACTTATATAATTTAGAAATTTTCGTATAAACTGATGTTCGAAATAAGTCATTAACATTGTTTCTCTATATTTTTTATTATATTCTCTATTATTTTTTTCAAGTGGCCATATTCAATTAACATGTCATTAAAATATGTTTTAATGTATATAATATCATTTAGAAATTATCGATAAATAAATTTATTTCAGTAGTATAGCAACAGCGTTTCGAGACCACCACCCTCCCAGAACACTCAATTGCCTGAGGGTATGTGATGCAAATTTAAAAAGACTTTGGGATTAAAAAATAATCGACCGGTTTTTTATTTATAGTTTTTAAATGAATTTATAGTAAATATCTAACTGAGAACGGTCCGGTAAATCAAAGATATTTCACTACTATCTTTTATAACTTATTAGCATATATAGTGAGCTAAATAAAGATTTTCTATATATATATTTAATAGATAAAACCAATCCGATTCTCCAATTATAGGATTCGATATTTTTTTCGAAAATGCAGGAATATTTACAATCGATGCCTTCCTTTATAGGAATAATTTTCATAGACTGCTTGACTTTTATATAGAAATAAATGCATGGAATATTCTGCAAAATAATTGAATAGTTTATAATAAAACAGACGCATCGAAAGCACTAATCCGAAATAAACACAAATATCTACTTTTCTTTAAAAAAATATATATATATAAAATATGAGTGATAAAATGAACGTTTATCTAAAGCTCAATAAAAATAGTGTACAAAAAAGTCCAACAAATAAATCTTTCATTATTTATCTAAATCCCAAAAGTGGTTATCAAAAGTGTATAAATTGTTATACTCCATTTGGTCTCTGAAAGATATATGAACTATAACCTTTTGGTTCCCTAATTGTTTTTATATATTTCTTATACAAAAGCTAATCTACTTCGTAGGCTAGACCGGTTACAATTTTTTAACTGTGCTGAATAGTAGATCATGAATATTACCAATTCACTTTCGCATACCCTAGCTTGTTATTACCCTCAGAATCCCATCCCTACCTGAAATAATCTTGCAATCTCACTTTTTACGAAGACATAGAATAGCGAACATACTCTCAATTATGCTTACAACCACGTATAATTCTTTGAAAACTTCCTTGAACAGGTAAAATATCAATTCCTACGGGTAAAATCATTAGACTTCTCAAAACCTTCGTTCCTCATGAAATGATTATGTTTAACAATATAACCTAATTTGTTTGTTGTTACTTTTTTGTTAACGAACCTCTTTACCTTATTTGACTTTTACCGTACTCATATATGATATTATTGTGATAATTAACATTACCTACTTTTTTTAATCCCATGTAATAAATATATAACACTCATTTTTATTATTATTATATAAGTATAAGGACAATGATGAAATGCTTTTCTTATTTATTCTTTATTTTTGGACTACACGCATACGTATACAACTCTGAAAGAGGTGCTCATGAATTCATGAATAATCAAGTAATAAAACATTTTTACATTCTGGGTTTTGCCACACGCGATATAAATTCCTATACAATCCAGCTGCTAACTGGCAATACGAGATATTGAAATAATATATTTGGAGGAAAGTGCATATATGCAACTATGCGTACGAAGTTATATTTATATAATTATATAAATAGGTACCTATATAAAATAGTGATATCAATAAAGTAGTAATAGATAGATACATTAAATATATTTTGGTTTCTTCAATTATTTCCTTAATTATGGTAAATATAGTTAGTAACTAAAATTTTACTTGTTTAATATATATTTGGCTCGGGCTTAAATTTGGTTGAGTAATTTAGCGGGAATTTGGTTCGAGCGTATAATACCTATAGTATTCGGCTCGGGCGTGTAATATAGACGTTTTTAAACGTCGCGACGTGCCACAACTTTTCTATTGGGGGTATTAATTAAAAAATTTAGGCTAATATTTAATTTATTTACTATAAAATTACTTAAATACGCTATTTTATATACAAAATATGCGCTTTAAGAATAAAATGCAGCTTTAAGAAAACGCTGATATATAAAAAAATCTAGAAAGGTGTGAGGTTTGTAAATTGAAATTGTTAGCACTATATATAAACATATTTGCATAGTTCCAACGTCCACATTATTATACAAATTGACACACACGCTGACTAACTTTATAATTAACATAATATAAATACATATTTATTTATATATGGTATATAATTATTATTACCTACCGACCAATTTATTTTCTAAATTAGGTACCTTTTTGTTACTCGTAATTACAAATTGGCAAATATTAGTTTACCACAGATCTATAAATCGTAATTTGTAAATAAATTAATAATCATTATTTATAAACTGTATTACAAAATATTATTTATAAATCAACTTTTCACCGTCACATTTTCAAACGATTGCTTGTTTAAAATAGACTATTAAATAAATTTACTGTTATTTTTAACCTGTGTTCAGAGGGCCGGATCTAAATACTATTTTCTAACGTTTATTATAATTAATTAACCTATGTAATTGCTAAACGTTTATTTATAACTTTTATTTTTACTCCAGCATATTATCTCCCATTTATGTTTATTTATTTTTTTGCTAAATAAAGTAGCATAGAATAGTATAGTGTATTATATATCATTATATAGTATTTTTAATTTGAAGACATTTAATAATTAATATTTACCAATGTGAATAATTTACCAATACTTGTAATGTCGTAAATGAGCATTATGAATATATTGTACTACTTCGTGTCTATTAATAATTTATTGAATTTTAATTATATTTCATAAATAAACAACAAATACAATTCAAAAAAAGTTCAATTGGTGTAATATATATTTGAATGGCATGCATTAATGAGGCTAGGCCTATTAATACTATCAAAATTTTATGTTTTTTCATAGCCACGGATAACTTAAGTAAGTGTCACGGATCATGGATATTTTTCTGGTTATGTCACAGATGAGATCTCGTCCATAAAGCCAAAGGGGTAAACTGTAAAATGCGAACTAGCCAAAAAACTGCGAACTACCCAAAATAGTGCAAACTAGCCAAAACTTTTGTATGAGGCAAAAATGAAGTGCGAACAACCT
>JAYRBW010068306.1:0-27629 GCA_036023295.1 Invenusta paracnida | reverse complement strand
TGGTTGCTATGCAAAATCTAGGCCCCTAGCAACGGTTGCTATGTAAAAATATCATTTTTCTCATATCTGGGACATTTTCAATATATGTTGAAAATTTCATCAAAATCGATTAAAATTTAGGGTATGTTATTGGGTCTGAAAAAGAAGAAGAAGAATTAGAATTAGAATAAGAAGAATAATGACGAAAAAGTAGATGTTTGCACCTTGATATCTTAGGTTCTATAATAGTTATGAAGTTGAAATTTGACTCACTGATACATTTTTGGCGGCGCTCTATGATAGAAGTTAAATCATTTCAAAATATAAATTAGTTTTTATATGGTAGCGGTTTAAACAATGACTGTTCTTGTGGCATTCTATAATATACCTTCTGTACGTAGGTTGCTCGCATGAGCTGCATGAGCTAACAACCTACTGTCGTAGGTTTAGATATATTGAAATACATTATATATTGTCTATAGCAATTGGATTGAAGATGATTGTGTAGTAAAATTGTTGTAAGTAATATCATTAATATGACATTAAAAACACACTCATCCAATATAAAAAATTGAACAAGAACTATTTTATGGGTAATTTCATTTGTGGAGGTGTTGTTTCTTAATTAAAAATATGCGATTAAGTCGTAAGCGACTTATCTTTTACTGCACTGTGTAGAGAATGTATACTAGAAATAAGATGATATATTCTATGATATACTATACAGATAAAATCAATGGTTTATTTATTTAAACTACTTATTTGTACTATACTTACTAAACGAAAGGTTCTTAGGATGGAAAGTCCCTTGCCAGACATTACAAGTTCCACCAAACTCAAGGCCACAATTACGAAGTCGAAGATATTCCAGCCGTCTTTAAAGTAGATCTGCGGACTGAGAGCTATCAACTTCATAGCGCACTCGAGGCCGAAGGTCGTTGTGAAGAACTTGAAATGAGGAACAGGAATGATAAAAATGAAGATGGTATTTTTTAAGTTAACGTCTTGTTACAAATAGCATGTAAGTTATCTGGGTACAATTAATATATTATATGGGTTTAAAATAATAAGTTTTTGCAAAGAAAAATATAAAAGAGTTGTTTAATTTAGTTTTAATAATTTATTTAAGTTGTATAATATCATAGTAATCTTGCATTTCTCCTATTTCAATATATAATCTTATTAATTCTTGGGAAACGTACATAATTGGCATTTTTTAGGAAACTGGCCATGGTGGGACTGATATGGGGCTGATCAATTGCCATGCACACAGTGTTGCCAATGATACACAGTGTTATAAACATCTCTGTGAAGGCGTCCAATATGACATAGGAGACCAAACCCTGAAATTAAAAACAAAAGGAAAGAAGTGTAAAATATATTATTTCATCCTTCCCAATAGGTAGATTACTAATTACAAAAATTCCTATAATTGTGTAAACAAGGAAATACTTTTAGTAAAAGTGTAAAGAAAACTTTGTTGTATACCTTTCAAATGTAAAAAAAACATAATTAATCATTATGAAAACGTGAAAAGTACCTGGAATTTGATGTAACAAGGGCAGCAGGTCCAACTGCAGAAAGTGGCACCACCCCACTCTAGAAGAACCTGCAACTTGTCAGTTTTGTCATCACGCAGGGCGCTCAACAGGCTTCTTCTACCGGACTTGGTGACGTCATCAATCAAAGTATTCAATCGATCCAGTTCTGTGATGTTGTAACCATGAAATAGACAGTTATCGAGTGACATTGTTATTGTGTGACACTGTGAATGTGTGACGATGCTAAATTATTTTGATTTTTTGTATATGCATTATTTAGTATTGAGAATTATACACTTATAAACATTAATATTCAATTTCTGAGTTAAGATTTTAATATACTTCTTGCCTTTTTATAACTGATTAATATATGTATACAGTACCTATATATAGTGTACTTTAAATAACTGTGTACCTCTGTAAAAATTTGTAAGACAAAAATTACCACATAAGTTAATTTGCAATAATTTAAAAAAGCAATCAAAGAGAAATCATTCAAACATATTTTAATTAATTTTCTTTAATCAGTTTGAATTCATTTCTTGTGTTTCCAATTCAAACATCAAGGTTACCGTGCATGTCCACGGCGAAGGTGGTTGTAGAGTCTCTGGAGTGGTCCAACACTCCAGGTGGGACACCGTTAAAATTCTTTTGGTTGAGATGGTGGTCCGAGTCATATGTCTCATTGTCATCCTCTTTGAGAGGGCCAGGGGTGATGCTCCGGTTAATGACAACGTCGGGGATTTTCTGCTGCATCAGGAAGTCACGGTACTTGCGAGCCTCATGGGGAGAGCTGAGAGCGACGTAAGTTATTGATCGTAAAAGTGCATATTGCATATTTAAAAAAATTAAATTCGTAAAATTGTAAATATATAAAGTTTAATAGTTTAAACTAAAATGCAAAAACCAGAATATGGAAAAAGTCAAATTGTGATTTGTAAAAATGCAAAATTGTATACTCGTTAAAGGTTTTTTACTAATTTTTTATTGTAAAAACTTAAATTATTAGTAATACAAATCATAAAGTAAACAGTTTATTATAAGGTGTAACTTATTAGTTGGAACTTTTAAACGTTCTTAGTAATTAATTATAATTTAAATATGTATATAGTACATTATGTACCAATATAATTTTCTAAAAAATTTGAAAGTCTCATTTTATCGTATAAGTGCAATTCAGTAATTTATATCAGCCTAAAGAACCAGGATTTAATAAAGAAGCACATAAAAAACGTTGTGATATACTAAAATTCCACTTATGTTATACATAACCTATAATTTCAATAAAATTGCATTCAGTTTAAGGCAAATATTATTATTTTTCAAAGCTAATATATATAATATATTAAATACTATTTACAATAATAGAGAACAGAACTTTAGGTAAATTTGTGAACATATATTTAATATTGCAACATTCTCCAAAGAGAACCAATTACCAAATTTCTCTGAGTGATATGAAGAAATTGGCGTTTTTTAATGACTATTTTTACCAAGTGAATATGCATTGTGCTAAAGTGACTCTGGGGATTAGACTATACACAAGAAGTCCATTATCTACAAAATGGCACAAATAAAGAGTTGAATGCACCCACCTATGGGCCATCTTATTAAGCGCCAGCGCTTTGGTGGCATGTGGTCCCACGAGACTGTTGTTCCGCGAATAGAACCCCGAGGAGAGACGAGACGCTCGTCGAGCCGGTGACACTCGATGGTCCTCCTCTGTGATCGGCGTATGATCCACTGATTCGTCCGCATAAGGTAGGTTCACCATCTCCAGTAGTTCTCCGTGATCCAGGGCTGTCGAGTGACGGTAACTGGTCCGATGGCCGCCATTGGCTTTCACAATAGAGGGAAGTTGGGTGGTGGCTTGTTGTTGGTTGGGGGGTGAAGGGAGCTGGTCGCCCGGAGCTTTGATCCCCTTCAATGGGGCATAGGGTGATGCCGGTAGACTGGCGCTCTTGGGCTGTAGGAGCAGAAGTAGATGGAAGAAGATTTAATGTAGTTTAATAGCTCGCATAAGCATAATTCATTATAGAGATAAAGTATTTATAAAAACGACAGGTACATTAAATTATGCAGTTTTTCCAGTGTGAAACTCACACCAACAGAATATCTAAAACACATGCCATTTGTTCGTAACTTAAATTAGATATTTTTTAGATATTGTTAAAAATAACAGTTTCAATATTTTTTGTTCATTCAAAAGCAAAAAATAATAATTTTGCAAATTTATGTGTCGATTTTGATGAAAAATGTCCCACAAGATATTATAACTATTCAACTTATTTGCGCATCGCGCGAATAATGTACAGGGCCTTTTGTTCTCTTCAAATTCTCTTCAGAACAAAGTAATATTTTTAATTTCATTTATGCGTCACTTATCATAAAGAAATAATATTTAATAAATTCAATACTTAATGCTCTTACATACACGTATATCATTTTATTAATAAAACGTTCATGTATTATAAAAATTTAAGACAGCCAAAGAATCAATAATATAAATAGATATTAGACACCTAATCGTTATTGAACTGAATATTTTAATAAATATACATTTTAATAAATTATAAACAGGTGCCAGTATAGCTTCGTTTTAAATGTTACGTCACAAAGAAATGGATTCCATTACAATTAATAGCGGAATTTAGATTGTAGGATGTAATTGTATATTCATAAAGCGTTTTCAAACGTACATAATCGGATAATAAGTATAAATGACACTCTAAAATATTGGAATTTGTTAACTCATTGAGTACTATTCATATTAACGATGCACTTTACGTTACAAGCCGACAAGCTAATCAATATAAAAATAAACAACAAATTACATTAAAATAATTTAATTATGGAACACATGAGGCTCATTTTAAAATTCCGCCTTAACGCTATAAATTCAATAAACAGTAAAGAACTATGAACAGACTAACCTGAACAATTCGGTAGTAATATGTAGCATAAATGAAAAAATAATAATAATGGATTAAGACAAAACCCATTAAAACGAAAAGTATAAGAATTTAAATAAAATTTAGTAAAAGATAAACAATGACATCACTCAAAAAACCACAAATACCATTAATCCCAATAAGAAGACAGAAAGCTACACACACAAATAAATAAATATAAACACGTTCGAATGTCGGAAACAACAGCGTGTCTACCTTTGTATAACTACTAATAGTAGGCTAACATGTTAATCAGACAGATCTGCTGTAAGAAGAGCATTTAATAAGCTTGGTGAGTCTCGTACCGCGTTACAATCAGAGTTAAGACGAGAATGCCACATTGAAAAAAAGCGCAGCAGCAGAAATTTAACGAATGAATTAAATAGTTTGCCGTGAGTAATCTCAAGAAGAGAAGATATTTGTACAGAAAGTAAAATAATTGACGCGGAGAAAGATGTTAAGATCTGCACAGCTGTAAGAACAGCAAAAATATAAATTGTGTATACAAACAAGGTCAAAGTCAGCAAAATGCTTCAATCCAACGTTACTTACTAAATCACATGTCAGATCTGTCAGGTATGTGCTGACACCTTCAACAACGATGAGACGCTGGTGGTAGCAGCAGTAACTAGCAACAGTAGTGAAATTCAGAAGGAAGATATGCAGATACTTTACAAAGGAATACGTCACTTCGGCACAAAAATTGTAGACGAAGGAGAAGAAACCTACGAGGAACAATGAAAAATAACGTATATATGTATATATAATTATCTCTCAGACTTCTACAATGACGAGTGTCATACAATTATACTTATTTTCGATTATCTACAGCTAAACGAAAACGTTTAGGTAATATGTGGTTACGTTAAATATTAATGAACGTCCACTTTCACAATTCTGTATGATGTTTTTATTGTAATATTGAAGTATAATATGTTTTTTATTGTAGTTTAGTACAACTTAAATGTTTTTAATATCATACTCTAATAATATGAGTTACAAATTCTTTTAGTGATACAATGATATAAAGATTATAGAGTGTAACTCATTAAACGTTTTCTATTATCTTTATCATTACAAACTTTGCTTTCTCTTTAGAAATTTACTTACAGATTGGTTCCCATATAATTGTATGCATTTTTATTTGTAATTAATTCACTGCTTAGCTGCATTAATGTATGTTTTATAGTTTATGCTCATTTCGATCAACATTTAGTTGTAGTTAAAGGCAATTCTAACCTGTCTCCTCCGGATACTGAAAACATGTGTGACCCTTTTGCCTTCCCAACCGTCTGATCGGATGCTCCACTTGTCCACACGATCGTCCCCCTTTCTGTTAGCCTCAGAGAGACAGATCATGTCCATTGTGCTCAGATTGGACAATTCAGAGGGCGACTTCTTGATGATGTCCTCCACGATTTGCTCTCGGCGCTCCTCTTCTTCCTGCGAGGGTCGTTGGATGTAAATAAACAAAGAATTCAGAGAAATTTTTTGTTTTTAAATATTTTAAATGAATATCTAAAAGATTGAATACTAAAATTTCTATATATTATTATAAGCTATTATATTACATTGTGAAGACTATTTACTTTGATAATAACACATATTTTATGAATAATGCACCTAATACAGGTGCATTATTCCATTTTTTATAGATTTTCAACTCTCCTAATAATTTACATGTCATCTAAAAATGTAAGGCTTCTTTCTAGCTTTAGATGTTTTATGCTGGGTCCACACGATTCGATTTTCATGCGACTCAAAATCGAATGATAAAGAAGTTAAAAGTGCGTCTACACGATTAGATTTTGTTTCGATTCGACTTTCGATTTTTGATTTTAGTCAAATAAATAAAAACATGTTCTATTTTTAATTGAATTTTTTAAATTATGCAATTACTTTATAATTGTTTTTAAAATATATATAGTATAGCTGTATATCTTTAGTATAAATAAATTATATATATTCTTTACAATCGTTTTTTTGCAAAACAAATTATTTTAATGCTACATAAAGAAGAAATGTAAAAAAATTGATTGGATTTCTGTCGGCTGTCTCTCTCGTTTTCTTTCTAATATATACGTATAAAACACACAACGCTAATATCTTTCTTCTTTTCATTTTAATTGTTAATTAATATTAGTTAATGACAACATCAATATAAGGCTATGATAACCTTATTCTATTCACAATAATATGATGTGATTATCGTAAAAATATATGCACTACAAATTACTGTAAGTCTTTTTTATATACTAAAAATGATACTTTGGATTGTAAAATTATTTAATTTATAAACATTTAATTAAATACAAAACCAATGTCAAAAATTACATATTGCACGGAAATATAATTATTCACAGCATTTATGATATACACGGCTATTAATAACTAATGGCTAAATTCCATTAAGCTGAAATAGATGTAAGCTCATAGTGATTTCTTCTTCTTATACATTAAATATGCTATATCCAAATTAATTAATTACATTCTGCACATAATATTGCTACATGTTAAGCATGATAAAGTTAAGGGCAATTATGCCATATATAAAACACAAAATAAAGTCCCACCGAAAAAGTATATTCTTATTTAAAAGCTCTTTGGAAAATATATGACCCACTAACAGTCATTAAATTATATAACTATTATTATGATCCACCTATCCCATTCCAGTCAAGCTCGGAGAAGTAAACACGTAGAACAAATTTTTAGTAGAAAGGAAACTAAGCGAAAATTTACGACAGCAAAGCGACTAAAAAGTTGCCCCAACTGGATCCTTTATCTCGGGATATTTCCGTGCCAACTTCACTAAGAATATGGACGTCGATTTTTGTCTCCTCACAAGAAAAGGGAACAGAGATTTTGGGCCATAGTTCAGGAGTTTATGTCTGCATATATAATGTAGTATTTAAAATTAGCATGTCCTATGGATGATACACAAATCTTATACTAGAGATGAAGATTTTAGCTGTTATATTTTTGCCGCCTATATCATCAGTCACTGCTTTTGTATATTTATGGTCGGTAAACATGTTAATAGTTTAGATATCCCAATAGTCTAGCTAAAAGATACGTATAGTCAAAAATGACATAGACATCTTTATATACCGTATCCTTCGATAACTTGTTGTTATTGTACAGCGAAACATGACTGTTCTTAAAAAGCATTCTATTTTTATTTATAATATTTTTAGTAAAACACGCCAATAAATAAACAAATTTAGTTTATTTATTTTTCATGATATTATAATAGATAATAGTACATTTAAAAAAGTCACATAGAAACCCACATTTTATTATTTAAAGTACGTTTATATATGTGTGTGTGTGTTTACGTTTTACGCTTCCGATGGTTTTATACTCTAGCGATTCGGAAAGTGAAAACAATATTGCATATTAATATTGTTTATCTATTTAAATTCAAGTTTGACATAAAATAAATTCTAATTCAACGTTTTTCTCTATTATATTAAATTATAATATGAACTTTCCAATGTAAAATAATATTTTACAAAATCTTCATGTAAACATAACAAATACAAGTTTCCATAAAATTCTATCACAAATTCTTAAATTTGTTTAAAAATTTACTATTTACAATATTTTCAACTCACAAAATAAAAAACCTTTACAACAAATAAATCTGATATTTTATTCAAATTTATACAAATACAAATATAACTATAAATGAAAATGTAAATATTATCTCTTAAATAGTACAAAAAGTAAAGTTTAGCTTTTAGCTACAAATAATAAATCTTCACTCAAAATACCACGTATTGAAAGTTCGTACATACGAGTAGAAAATATTTTGATACTAATTATTTATTTTTATTAATAAAATAAAATAAAATATAATGATATCAGAGGATATTGATGCATCCTTCTATTTCAAATCTTTACTTTATAAGCTGAATTATTAAATTAGTCATAAGTTTGTAAATTGTATTATTACAATTACCCCAGAAAGCTATGTTTAATATTTGACAAAAAAGAGTAAATTTGACTTATACTGTCTCTGTGAGAAAACTGTACTTATTGATGATTTATCACTTAACATAATATAACCGATTAAGTCAAAATATGGTTAAAGAGCACTTTTATGACCTACATGAAAGATATACTGTATCAACAGTTACATAGAAACTGTATCAATGATATAGCTTCTCCTTATAATAATGATGCTTTAAATTATATTAGTTTAATTTAACCTTATAGAAAAACAATTGTATAATATTAATTCTCTAGAATAAATGTATTATAAAGATGTAATCATTTAATATTATTAAATTAAATCATTGACATAGCCTTTGATTCACAATTTATTTTTTAATACAAATTAAAAAAATTAAGTAGTACACTTAATCATATACTCATAAACTAAATATAGCATTGAAATATAATATTTAGACAGAATCATTTCATAATTAAAAATATATGATAATCTAAAAATTGAAATAATACATTTTTAATAACTAATTACAAGTATCTAGAAAGTGATATGCGATATCTCATTAAATGCATTTAAAGAGAGTATACCAAGGTGTTTTCACGTCTCTGAATTATAATAATGTTATGTTATAGAATGTTATGCACTTAGTTCATCATATTATATATGAATTTCCTCAAATATTAATTTTACCAGTTTGCTTGCTACTATTTTAATACTAGATACAAATTTATTTATTTTTATTTGGTATGCCTGATAGCTGAAGAGAGCTAAATGTTTGAAACTAACGAAACTAACGAACGTGTGTTACGGGGCATTATGCCTCATACACACGTTCAAGCCGGCTCGTCAAGCCAAAATTACCCGTCCACACGGTCACACCAGCGTCAAGCCAGCCAAAATTAGCCAAAATTAGCCGTCCACACGGTCAAGCCAGTGTCAAGCCGGCTCGGCGAGCCAATAGAATGGCTTGATGGCGGCTTGACAGAAATTAAATTAGGTAAATATTTTCTATCAAGCCAAATTCTTATTGGTAAAAATACAACACATGATAAATTTGTAAACGTGTAGCTGACGGTTTAAATGATTGTATTATTAATGTTTTATTGTTTATGTAAAATGTATATTATTTCATGAAGCCAGCTTGTCAAACCGGCTTGAATGTGTGTACGGGGCTCTTAATATAATATGTAATGTGAGTTCGGGCTCTTAAATCCAATAACATTTGTTAAGATAGTATAAAAATAGTTGGTAACCTACAATCATATGACGATGGTTTTAAAATGATGATCTAATTCATCTATGGCGTATCCGAGAAGTTGTCATAACATTTTATTGTGGAAATAAATGTTCAACTTGATAAAATATAGTATTTTATACTTAACGTTATATCTATGCTTGCAAATGTGAAATCAAAATATTATTTACATTAATCTTTATATAATTAAAATTAAAAATATACAATTATAGTCACGTAAAATTTAAAAAGTTTTATAAACTGGTCCCACTAAATTTAAACTATTCAGAGTTGTTTTTGTAGTAAGTTGCGCTATAACTAGTTTTCATTCAGTCCGTCAGTTCGCAACATCAGGGGCCATCGTTGTATTTGAGCGGTAAAAAATGTGCATATGAGAGACGTACACTTCTGGGAGATAACTTTTCTCTTTGATAGTTAAATACACAACATTAAAGGCGTTATTTGTATAGATTATATCAAAAATTAATATATTAGTAATCAATTTACTTTCAAGACCTAGGTATTCTGCTTAAGTTAGCATTGATCACCATATTTAATTATATGTATAATCTTGTCAATTTTTTTCATTTGATTCCAAGATATTGTAGAGGCAAAGCCCTTCTAGAATAAAACAATTGCATTGATGACTTAGCTATTTTGCTTACAAGGGGGTGTTAGCTAAAAGGTTGCCGATTTATTTTATACTTGGCGCGGTAATTGTTTCCCATATATCTAGTTTAGCTAGTTAAATATATACCAATAAAGACCCATATTTAATAGAGTACAAAAATGTAATTGATGGCCTTTTTTTTCGTGACATATTGTAAATATTCTACTCAAAATCAGGTATTAATAATCTACTTTTGTACTTACGTTAATTACAGTTGATTGCCAATTTGCCTAGATTTCTTGTTTATTTTTGTGACAGCCTTTAATTGAAGTGGCATGTATAAAGTAAATAACAACAGTGAGTTGCCATAGCAATTAACAACGTACCTTTCTGGCGGCTTCCTCCTCCTCAGCGTCTTCCAGATCCTGGCGGCGCACATCGTCGTAAGACATGGCGACGATAGCCAAGATGACATTAATGAGATAGTAGGAGCCCAGGAAAATTACCATCATGAAATAGCTGATGTGCATTTGGCCGTTACTTCGGAGAACCTTAAAGGAACGCACCACCGAGAAATAATTACTTTTGTTGAGAGGAAAATCGTTTGACAGTGGCAAATAATCCGGAATAAATCTAAATTTTTAATGTGTTAAATTGTTTTTATATATAGAAAGTAATAATTTGTAATATTAAAAAATAAAGTCAATCATTGGAATGTAAAATGTTAATGCATAATAAATACTGAAAATATGTTATTATATTTTATAAAATAACATATGTATAAATTTGATAATAAAGCCTGATTTTTGTAATTTTTTAGTTTGTCTAAAATAGTATTATAAAAAAATTAACATACTTAAAATAATTACTAAAATTAATATACCCATATAAAGCACTAAAAACACAATTACAGAAGCAATACACAATTATAATACAAGCATCAGTTATTTATTCGTCAAGACAAGATATCTAATAGTAAACTGCGCACTAACAAAGGTAGAAAATATCTATTGAAAATTAAATGATCGCGTCACGTCTCAGTTCATTTATAGGTACTTACCTTACTTAGATATTAAAATGGATTTGACATTTGACTGTTTGGGTTTTTGTAGTCAGTCAGTTTACATGTAAATAGAAAATTAAGTTATAGAATGAATTTTGAATTTATTCTTTAAGTACCGATAGATGTTTCGTAATATTTTGTAAATATGTATCAAAATTAATTTATGAAAAATTGATAAAATTATTCATTAACAAAATACTCTGTTTTCTGTGAAATTTAAGTGAAATTCTGTATTTTTAAATGCATATAAATGTAAAATATCTATTTCAATATACTAATTTTACATAGAATGAATGGAACACATTATTTGTTAGCCTTGAAACATATCATGACACATACGCTTCAGAAAATTATAATGCGGATTTGTTTACAGCTCTTGATATATTGTGACGTTATTTGGGAATGTGAGTAAAGATTATACATCATTAGTAATTATTAGTACAGTGAACTCACAAGTTGATAAAGATTCTCCCAATAGTCTTGAGTCATAAGACGAAAGGCACAGAGTAGGGCCCAGCCAAAGTTGTCAAAGTTGGTGCAACCGTAGTTAGGGTTGCCGGTCTGGGTCTGAATACACTCGAATTCTGGGTCGCAGGTGTGCTCAAGAGGGTCTCTGGAGAGAACAAAGAAGGAAGTTGTTCTCCGTTTAAAGGTTTAACATTAGATATCTACATAATATAGTATACTATAAATATATAGATATCTATGGTTTAATATAACAATTCAGTGTATTTTCCTAACCGATAGACAATACTCGATTGTAAGACATTATAGACATTGTTTAAAAATGTGTATATTGTTCTAAAAAATGTTTGATTTAAAAAATGAACAATTTTATTTTTACTTTACTGTCTACTTATGTATATTGTATAAAATGTATTCATGAAATATGTATATTTAATCGATTTGTAGTTATGTTTTTTACGTAGATATTTTATCACTTAAACAGAAATATTTAATGTAGGCACATATTTCATAAAATGTAAAAACTGTTGCAATGTTCACTTATTAATGAATTAAAATATGTGTTTCATTTTCTGATACATAGATTGGTATTGCGTATTAGTCTTAAATGCATGACATTTACAAACTGGAGAGTAATACAAGTAAAAGTATGTTATATTTTTTATCAAATATATCTGCTTGAAAATTCAAATTAATCAGTAGCACTTTTTCCAAATTAATCAATTGCACATTTTAATCATTAGAATAACAAAATATTCAGTAATGTTTCAATTATTCAATTATAATACACAGATCTCCAAAAATACCAGTGAAGCATTCTAACCATAAATAAAAATATACTTTAAATAAACTTTTAATTATTATAATTAATCTATATCTATAATTCTAACATAACATATACGTCAAAAACTTATCTTGATTTTTAAATTCATATATTATTGCGCTATATTTTAATTAATTTTTTATCTAAATCGCACAGCTAAAATAAGAAACCATTCATTGCATTATTATTCAAACCTTAAATATTAAATGTGAACAATAGTATTGTGTGAATTGTATATTTGTTTTCTTTAAGATTATTATCAATTCTGTGGTACGATTCGAGACTTAGTTATTTTCCAATCGATAATAATGCCGCAAATTATTTCATGTTATAAATCTGGCGTGACCGAAGGTCTTATAGACTGTATAATATGCTTTTCCATAAAAGCGGAGCAATATTTTTAAAGCCAACAAAATACACAAGGCCTTTTATATATATCTAGTCTCGCAAACCTGTCAATTTGATTTCAGTCCACAGCTTTATCAAGAATATAAGGGCAAATATATCTGTCGGAATGGTGATTATGAGAACATAAATAACATACAATCTGCGGGTCCGTGGTGGCTAGTCTTATTCAAGAGTTTGTCCGAACTTCGAGTACGTCCTAATAAGCTAGAATACTAGGAGTACCAAGGGAGCACTCGGTCATTTCTTATTCTTTCCTTTCACCAATTTTATATTATAGCTCTGCTAGTTATCTACGAACTTGCCCATCGTGATGTCGTTTAATATCATCACATTAAGTAATGAAACATACTGGAAACTAGCCTGAATACCTTCGTTATATTTATGAAAGCCATATATGTACATACTTAATTTATAATTCATTTATGTATATAGTTTATACGTGCTTTAAAATTATTATGCCTCTTTTTAATAAAATTAATTTAGGATTTAAAATTAATTATGAGTTTATTACTATAGTAGACATGTCTCAGTAGGCATGACTAGTAGACATGCCTAGTAGACATGCCTCAGTGGATCAATATCTGATATGAAGTATTCCTCGTAATATAGGTTTCATCAAAAAAATAAAAACGTATTCGTAAAAAATAATTAAATATAGAAATAAACTATTTATGTTATATATAATTCAATAAAAATAAAACAGGAAGATGTGAAAGATTATGTATTTTCAGTATTCAATAGATTCAAAAGTATATGGATCAACATAATTATATATACCTACAATAAAATGAATCAATGACACGTCGTATTTGTTACTCGATGAGCAGTACGCTTACATCAGAGAAACCAATGTTTCTCTGATGTTCAATGTTTTACTGCCCCTCCAACTAGCAACAATATTTCGAATCATCGATCGGGCATCACACATGATTTGGACATTATTGATGGAAAACTTCCTATTTCTGTACAGTTCAGAATCGTCACCACCTGGATTCGAGATCGGATATATGAGTGTAGTCAATTGCTCCTATTATTCTAGGAAATTGTCTCATTTCGAAAAAATGCGCTTGAATATTTCCTAGCTCATCGTTTGAAGGAAATGAGATAAAATCATCCTAGTGTGCAACAATAGCCTCTAACACCAGATGCACAGCACGTGAAACCGAAGACATCACGTTGAAAACACCCCGTAGATAAAAACCGTAATGTAACGAAAACCTTAAAAAATACAAACGACAAGTTTGAATCCGTAGTATGAGCAATACTGAACAAATATAGAATACATAATATGTATTTTATATTATTCTTACCTGTGATTCAGAAGTTAAAGGAAGACTTCCTTTTGTCTGGCGTTTGAGTTGGTCGTGAAGTATATTAATAATATTCCTTGCAGTAAATTTGTTAAATCTGTATCTAATTTTAAACTTTATATCATCGTAAGTATCAAATGGATTATGTCTTTTTGAAGAATACGAATTTCTGGATTAATTTCCCGATCTTCAACTAAATCGAAATTTTTAAAATGTTCATTTTAATAATGCATGTGTGATAGTTGTCATAAAATGTATTTATATAAAATTTAGTTATAAAATGACTATATCGCAATTTATACCTGGTATTAGCAGGTATAAAATCTAGATATAAATTTAACGGGATTTATATCAAGTTTAATAAAATAACAAATTCTTCTTGTACATCATAGAAATAGGACTGAATACTCTAACTCTTATTTCTATATGGAGTAACCGAGGGTGATGTGGTTCAGCGGTTAGAGCGTGGAAGGTTCCAGGTTCGAACCCCGGTTCAGATTCACAACCAAATGCTCCCCTCTTTCCCAACCAAAAGGCAGAGAGGAAAGGAACCGGCCACTCTACCTCATAATTTGTTGGCACAAGATAAAGTATCCTCTAACAGGCCCTCCCCCAAAGTGTGTATTCGGAACCACCATTACTTTTACATGATTTCAATGCATATGGGATCCACACAATGCACTGTAAGAATATTTGATTGTTTATTAAATAAATTTAGATATACCGAAAGAAGCATTTAGATGACAAAGTAGTGTGCTAGCTCAAGCAAAATTTAAATAAACCTAAAATGTAGTAAAGACTATTTTAAATTGTAGAATATTATTTGATTTCAGCTAACTACTATAAATTATAGTACAATTTCTTGAAATATTCAATATTATAGATTTTTTGTATTTATATTTTGTATTTATGTTTTGTATCTGTTAGAAGTTTACTTTTATAATATAAATAATATGATCATGGTAGAACTATAAATTTAGTTGTAACATTAAATGCGTAATTTGAAACTGACACTGTCGACCAATCACTGACTTGCAAGTTTTAGGCATGTATTGATTTTGTTATCTGCTGGGTTGTCAACTCGCACGTTAATGTATTTATATTGATCAGTTATGTTTTTATTATTATTGTTTTACAGTCATGATAATTTCTCCGATAATATGATGTCACTCCGATAAACTCTGTAGGTATATCAAATAGTTAAAAATAAAGTAAACTTTTTTTAGATAAATATTTCTTCATGTTGTATAATAGAAGAATACATAAGAATTGAGTATTAAAAAAGTAAACATATTTAGATAATTATTACTTCCTATTATTTTATAATATATCAGTGTACCAGTGTTACTTATATGATTCTAAAAAACTATGCACCACAAAAATATGGTTACCGTATATGGCTTTTGAAAGCTTTAAAACCTGGGAGCTACGTATATTCAACTAATTTATAGTAAATATAAATAGGATTAAACATATTCCTGATTTATGCATAAATATATAAAAAATATATAAGGTGCCCTTTCGTTGTTGGTTAAAAATTTAAATTTAAAAGGAATTATACTAGGACAAATATTTTTTGATAACATAATATGTAATATAGATTTCTGTTTCTGGTATAAAAAGGGTACAAAATATAATCATATTAACAAGTAACGTATAAGTATAAGTAAAAATGTATATATTGAAAGATTAAATTAACCTTAAAATTATTTGAAAATATGTTTGGTTACTTACGTGGAGATATTGTGGCAGACCATTTGAGGAAACTGCCAATTCGCTGGAATAAAAGAAATCAAACAAATAGTTCAGTACAACAATAAGTTTCAGTAATGTCTCGTCTACATTAAAATGTTAAAAAATTAAATGTTTAATTTAATATGCTAAACTTTTGAAATTAAAAAATATATGTTAAGATTTTTAAAATTTAAAATTAGACTTTAATGGACTAAATTATTGACATAATAAAGCTATATATGTATACACAGTATCGTTTAGTTATGCATTGAATTGTCATAACAAAAATCACTCATCACAGGTTAATATTAGTATAAATAATAAGTATTCTCTAACCTAAGCAATTATCTTCAATGTATTCAAACTGATCAAAAACAAAAAGTGTGAGAAGTTTAAAAAGCGTAGCATAGCTTCAATGGAATCCGGACTTAAACCTATGTTTATCCTTAGCAGAGAGTGAGCAGTCCTCATCGTTCAGAAGTCTCATGTATGGATGCTGTTACACATATTTTATACCATTCGACTATGCATATAACGACAGAAGAATTACGAGCAAAACATAAAAAGAAATAAAAAACATTTATGGAACGATACATTTGTATCGATTTCAGTCATTATAATAATTTTACGGGCAGGGCGTGCTATCTATGTATCATATCATTTAACCCTGGACGTATACGAAAACGAAGTTAGCAACTTAGGTTTGAAGGTAGTAGACATTCTTACATCCCATGGCATCGACTCACACTGAAGAAATGGGAACAATCGATTCTTTCATTTATTAAAACTAGTAACAGTATATTTCTAGTCAAGCCCAAATGTAAAACGAGAGAGAGCGAAGTAAAAAGCGCGCAACAATGTTATAAATAAACAGCAAATTAGTGCGTTAAAATGTGAGATATATCGCTGACAACTCCAATAAATCTGCAACTCTTTCTTTGTCGGCGCGAAAGACTCAATCGAGAAAAAAAGCTATTTTAGACTTCATCAATAAATAATATTTATAGCTAACTCCCTGCCGCCTGCTGACGGAAATAAAATAGTATCTAACTAAATGAATCATAAAACGATTTGGTCTTCCACTGCCCGGCTATTTTTGCATAAAAACGTTGTGAAATATAATTCACATGATCATCCTGAAAGCGCAAAAAATATTGTGGAATTATTAAGATCCGAATTAGCTTATGCATCTTTCTTTAAGAAGTTTAAGTGAGACCATGGAAAAAAATTATTAAATAAAAATTATGGTCAAATGTTTCAGGAAATACACTAATACCTTCATTTACATATCTTATCAATTGCAAATAAAATAAAAGAAGCATTTAAATCGTACAATGTGTCTATTTTTCGTCATTGTGTATGCTATGTAGATGATGTCCCATAAAAACAATAGAGACGTGAAATATTCGTAATTCAATGTTTTCGTTTTAAAGATAAATATTCTAGCATATATTTATTTATTTAAAATTTCGATGCACAGAAAGGTATATGATCTTCTTTTTTTAATGCATGAATTGTAAAAATGTAAAAATGTGAAAATGTAAGAACTTGAAGGATATTTATTTCACATATTAATAATATAATTCGTCGTAGTGCTGTAAAACTAAATTGTGAATATTTAAATAAATTCATATTAAGGTAACAAAAATAAGGATTTTCCTTTATCAAATCAATAACATATTATATTTTACTTTAAGGGTAAAGTTGTAACCATGCTTTGTTTTCTATTAATAGATCCCAAAATGCTTAAAGTTATAGATTGATAATAATCTGAAGGCCGAAGCACAAATCAGTTTGTTAAGACCAGTAGTACGTACCAAGTGTCAATTGCTACCATCGAGCTTGAAAATAGGATTCCAATCTACTTTTACAGGCTCTGTTTATTGTTACTAATATGAAATATTTATTAGCTTATTTATTATACCTCGATTATATCTAACAAAATAAATTTATACGAACAACATGGCTATATGTATAGGCCTATACTACGAGCACACAATATTATATGACATATCTCCATAAGAAAATAACTACAATTAATTAGATCTATTTTGATAACAGGCCCAACATTTTCTTTTAAAGATTTGAAAATTTCCATTAATAATATCTAAGATTATATAATCCAATCATTAGTTTTTGTGAAACATTTACTGAAAGAATTCAAAAATATATGTCTGATTAAAATAAAAAAGATAGGATATATTATTTCCGGAAAAAAAAATCCATCAAGGGACTTCCTAAATGTAACAGACACTTGGCAGGAGCCATAATATACCTATCGTCTCTATAATTACTTATATACTCTGTATTGAGAGGAAGGTTCATTGACGTTAGAACACTCACACTCATTATTGTAGTACTCCCACTTGACATCCCAGACTTCAGCCTCAGTGTAATTGGTAAGATCCACACCGACCTGCGTGGCATTGAACTTGTAAACACATTTCCTAAGGAGGGTGCCTCGGTAGATCTGTAGACCAATCAGAGCGAAGATCGAGAGCACAAACACCGTCAACACAGCGACGTCACGAAG
Source organism: Invenusta paracnida (assembly GCA_036023295.1). NCBI lineage: Eukaryota > Metazoa > Platyhelminthes > Proseriata > Coelogynoporidae > Invenusta > Invenusta paracnida. The sequence goes on along the minus strand of JAYRBW010068306.1, from coordinate 9,023 downwards.
ATGCTTTACGCCCTCCATAAGTGCGCCAACGATTGTTTTCAAACCTGTTCAGGGTTTTAATACGCATGATTTCATAATATATTGATAGCTGCATTGACTTTAATAATGTACATTCAGTAAATGTGAAAAAATATATATTTCGTTTGAAAATATGAAATCAACAGAAATAATAAATTTTAAGTCAATTCATTTCAAAAGTTTGTGTCCAACGAGTAAAACAACAGAGCAAGAAAGCTCAAGTTTTGTAGATGATAAAAGGCCGACCAAAATGTATAATTAAGACTAGATAGATTAAATATAAAATAATAAAATATGTGTTAAAGACAAGACTTTTAATGATGTATAAATTAAATTTGTGACACAATAATATACATATACAATTTTGTGGTATTTTAATAATTTTAATATTTAATAATTAAATCACACTTCGAAGATAACATGTATTTATATTTTAAACGACTATTTCCTAATATTACATCTAATTTATACCCATAGTCTTTGGGATATAACTTTTATACATCAAAGCTACATGAAAAGTTAATATAATATTATGTCCTAATATTATTAATAAAATATACAAAACTAGTATAATCCTAAAAAATGTCAAGGAATGTGAAATCAAATGTAACTTAAAGTTACGCCAAATGTATAACATTAAGGTGAAAAGAATATGCATAAATTCGGTAACTACGAGTAAGTGCCGCTCAAGTGGTTAAATAATCAAATTTAATTAAATATACAAATTTCTGAGAATAAAGAAATAATACATTCAACATAGTTTTAATTTACAAACCTGGAACAGTTGTGACTGTTTTTAAGGCTCGAAGAACCCTCAAGGATCTGAGTGCAGACAAACTCCCCAGAGCTGGCACGAAAAACATCAGATACCTGCATTATAAAAAAAAATGCTATAGATACCTATGCTTGAAAGCCTTATTTGTATGTAATAACCCTATTTATAGTATTTAATATAAAGGAATCTATATTTTTTAGGTAAAATGTGAAAATGTATTTTTTTAGTTTACAAAAGCAGTAGTATATAGATAAATAGTCTTGGATAAATTCCTTTTTTAATTTTTGTGTTTGATCTTAATTTAATGATATTATTATGCTACAGAGCTAAACATTCACGAAATAATTGTTAGAAGTAAATAGTAAGATATAAATATTTTTGCAATAAATTTGAAAACAGCTATGTAAATAAAATTTACACCGAAAATGTTTAAATTTATTTTTAATTAGTGACATTTTATGAAAACTAAAGCTATAAAATTATCTAAATTATCCTTATTGAGCAATTATCGTAGTGCAATAAAAGCATTACGATAAAGTTTTTCTGTTAAATATAGCAACAAGTAATTGATATGTAATAGTAATAATAAGTAACACTTGTAAACATTAGTTTCATATTATAAATAATAAAAATTTAAAACTTTAAAGATAGCTTGCTATAAAATACAAAAAAATATTTTTAAATATATAATTACATTGTCATACATGAATTTTGTGAATTAATTTACGTTTTCTAAAAACTTTATTGCAGATAATTTTAATGGGTTTCATAATCCAAATATGAAATATTCGAAATTTAAATAATTTCGACATTTTTTATTGACAAAGTTAAAATTTCAATAAATATTATTTAATAAGTTATTAAAGTATAATTATAGGTTTACGTACCAAATGCTGACCTAAGCATACATACTTATATACCAAAAGTGTCAAAACCGGATTTTAATGTAAAACTGTACAATGAAGTGTACGCTACTTTCGATGAGTGACCCTTTGATTTGTAAGACAATCAAAATACACCATTATTTTTCTAAAGAAAATACAAAATGGTTCATTTCTGAAACACTTAAAGTAAAATTTAGAAAATGATTATATTTAAATATGCTCGAATATATAGAAGTGTTTTTACAATAAATGTGATATATAAAAAAATTGATTCTTAAAACTGTTACATGTCGTTTGTTTTATTTTGGTTATTCTTTTGTATACGTTCCAAATTTTCTAATTTTAACGATTTCAGCCTTCTTTTCTTTCATGCTATTTTTAAAAAAGGCTACAGAAGCTATTTATGCATAGCTATTTTTACACGATTTCTACATAGAAATTTAATTTTTAAGCTATTTAAACACTTTATTCAATCATTTTTTATCCGAATTCTTTTATCATATATCGATAACTGTGAAACCTTTCAAATTATAATTGCTTTAGACTTTGTCTGTGCTATGCTACTCTCCTGTATCCCATAGATATTCCATGTCTTTGGATTATCTCATAAAAGAACCTACAGAAAATTGGTTATACTGAAACTTTTTGTCAAGTTTTATTGTTGGTTTTTAATCAATATTATGTATAATAAATGTACATCGTAAATTAAAATATAATAAATTAACTTAGATGTACATCATATTTGTTATAAAGCCCCTAAATGTGAACTATGGCATTTTTAAGATATATCTAACCAATTTAAATACACTATTTAATTTGTTCGTGGAATTAGTTAATAATAAAATGATAATATTTTACCAAGATCGATAGCCTAAGAATGTTAAGCGAGGATTATTTTAATATATTGATAACGTTATACGCAGGGAAGTGGAATTATACTATACCTATTAAAAGTATAATTCAAAATCTTTGGTTATACATAAGTCGATTTCAAATGGTATATATCTTAACCATACGACAATAATATTAAATACTATTATATAAAAAATATATTACGTACACAATAGTTATTAAACTAAATTTTAAATAATTCAATAAATTCAAGGTCTCTATTAGGTATAGCTTTAAGTATATTTTTCTGCATAGCAATGTATTACATTTTCTTCAATATGTTTCTAAAAATTGTATTTTACAATAGCAGATGTTTCGATAATCATTGAAACAGTCCAATATTTAAGAAAAATATAGAATGCACTTTCAATTACAATAAGTTGAAATCAAGAGCATTAAAAAAATATATTACATGAAAAAAAAAGATAATAGTAATTATATGCTTAAAAATATATACCGAATAAGGAAAATTAATAAAGGCTTAATTCTACAATAGTGACAATATTTAAAACAAATTCACATTTTAGATGGAATACCGTCTTTTCTAAAAAAGTACAGTACACCTTTCATGTCTCTCTAAATATTAATATAATTTCCCTTACAGTTAAAACAGATTAGTTTAGTTTAAAGAATTAAATAATGTGTGAATAATCATAAACAAATATATTACTTTAACCTAATACTAACATGTTGCGCACGATACATTTACTAAAAATGTATAAAAATATTACGATTTTTTTTAATAAGAACAAATATATGAATATAATTCAGCAGCAATATACCTCTTTTCCACAAATATATATTCGGAAATAATTTCATTTAAATCGTAACCATCATGGTAATAGATAAAAAGGCAATTTTAAATCAATTTTGCTTTTTTTAACAATTTTTGCACGGATGTAAAAATTGACAATATTAGCATCCTTTTTCACAAAAAAATGTATCTAATACAGTTTTATTTGGTAATTTTATTGGTAATTGTTTTAAGGTATAATAATGTTCATTATAATCAGTGCCATTTAAAAAAAACTAAATAAATTATCAGTGCTGATCACGTTACAGCTTTTATGGCACGTTTTCTTTTGTAGAAAAATGCCAACATGAATATATAGAATGGATAGATAACAGCTCAGAAAATAAACCATGTACTCACGCCAGGCCAATAACAATGAAATCGAGCCAGTTCCAAGCGTCTCTGAGGTATGAAAACTTGGCCAAGATGATGCCTCTTGCAAATGCTTTGATTAATGCTTCGAATGTGTAAAAAGCTGTGAATGTATACCTGAAGAGGGATCATTTTAAGTTTCATTTAATGCCTACATTTTTTTAAAACATGCCATTATATTGATTTATAAACATAACATAAATGCTTACGAGTAATATAATACAAAATCTATTATTTAGAATTTTGAGTCAATTAAAATGATTTTTTTAATAACACGCAATATTACTATAAAAATAAAAGGGCTGTACATTCTATGACAAACTATTTGTACATTATTTATAGATCAAAATAATAAATTTAAAATACAAAAAGATAATATGTTTAAAAAAATAATAGTTTACGTTTCTATGCTACCAATAACTTTCAATATATACATATATTATATTATATTTTAATTATTATATCATATCATATAGTTTGTGATTGTGTGACTTCGTTCAGATTTTTTTAGCGCTTACTGAATACCCTATTAAATTAAAATGCGTATCATTCGATTGGAATTTCACCCGATATCTTATGATGGTGTTGAATGTTTCATTTCGGCTATATTGCAAAAGATTTGTTATGTAAAGCCTGAAAATCTCTAATACTACAATAATTTCTTATAACATAAAACTAAAAATATTCTACTCTTAGTTTTCCGAAAATAAAAATGAACAGATTTCAAACAACATTTGGTGAGTTAGTAATTGGGATGACGCAATATTATGTTCTTCACATAATAATAGTCTGGTTTATTGAGCTTATTTTGAGCTTAATAACCTTGAATAAGAATAATAACAGAAAATCATATATACCTGTTTTATCAAGCCTTTAATTTTGCTCACTTGCCTTATAGTTAGACTTGCATCCCTTACAAGCTAAGTTACGTCAAACCATTTGTTTATTGAGCGATTGCAAAACTGTGTATCTAAAAGCTAACATTTTAAAAATTTAAATTGAAAACAGAAACAGAAAAGAAAAAGAAAAATCTATAAGGATGTCTTATCCGGGTGCCTGAGTGCGATATTGTTAGAACAAAAGTAAACTCATTCCATATGGGATTTGTAGTCAACTGAAATGTATTGAAATGCTTATAGCACTTGCGAATATTAAAGTTATCTATAAATAATTAGGGGAAATAAATTTTTCTTCTAAAAAAATACATTTTTTAAGTTAAATGTTTAAATTGTTAAGATAAATAGTCGAAAATATTCAAATACACCAACAAGTCTTCGGTAAGTTAAATTTTGTCGGAAAAGTATTAATAACTTTAATAATACTTTCATTAGATGTCGAAATTTAAAAAAATTATATTAAATTTTCCAAATTTCTTTCACATAACTTTTAGTATAATTTGTCAAACATTTAATTCTGTTAAGCTTTAAAAATGTTACATCAAACATGTACAGAATTATACGAATAATGTACTTATAAACGAAAAAAATGATTCAATTTTCTTTCGAATATGTAACATGTATTTGTTATATAAGTTTATTTTATTAATCAAATAATTTGAACAGACACGAAGCAACCTATTTAGACTATAACAAGCTAACATATGTATGATTGATTGTATGAGTCATACTCGCATGTGTACATCATTAGAAAGAGACACGCTTTCAAAAATGAGTATTTTAAACTTCTGTATAAGTGCATTTAACAAATTATTCTGAAATAATTACTTCGCTGCTCACCCCAGCTCGCTGTAAGAATTTATACAAGAGTTGCAAGAATGTAACATCGCAAGGCAGCAAGCCTCCAGTTTACCAAATGAGATCAGAAATGTAACAAACACACTTCTTCAGACCAAGAAGTCTTGAAGAAAGATAATCCAGTTAGCGTTGTTGCATTTGTTGATAATATTACATTACTTTATGGGTCAGTGAATTTATGCTATGATGAGTTTTAGCCCCTCAAGCAAATGACTGAAAGGCAGATAAGTATTGAGGGCTTGGTCATCCGGCCAACCATTAGTATTTATATCTTGTTAAATGTGAAATGAAACTTTCAGGTTTAAACATGTGTTCTTGTCCTTTTTCTCCTGTCTCCCCTTCTCCATTTAAAAAGGCATAGGACAAAAGATTTCGATTTTGGAACAGAAACAGACTAAAAGATTAGAGGGAGAAACGGGGACAAATTTTAGATGTCCTCGATCCCTCCTTTTGGCCATACGAAGCAAAGAAAGGAAAAATTCGCTGCTGCAACTCTCAACTCCTACTGCGCGTTGGAATGTTTCTAAAAGGAGATAACATAGATTCCGAGTAGTGAGTCTTGACAAGTCTTCCGACTAGTGAGCCCAAAACATAGGGCTGGCATATAAGGGCCCCCAGAGACACATAACACTCATTAGGACGGCATCATAAATTAACATGAGGAGAATACCGAGAAAGAAGGAGACGACAGACATTTTAGCAAGTAGGCAAAGCTAAATAGGGACAGTAACGAGAGCTGGAAAATGTAAGTTGCTTAGCCATAACCCACCAAAGAAACTACGGACTAAATATTCGCGGTCTTTGGAGTAACAATCCTATTGGCATACAAGCACACATGCATACATCGATATGAAGACATTACAGCGGTTAAAAGAAAAGAGGGCCGAGAGAAAAACGAAGATGAGGAAGGAGGATAGAGAGGAGGGAAGAGAACATATAATGAGGAAAACAACTAGTTCAGGAGGTTAAAAGAAAACATCGTCTTCAACAAAATCCCAGTTACAAAATCAGCCGGTCATATCCTGATCAACAGCGACTGAAGAGAGAACGGGAGAATGTTTGCTGGTGGCAATGAAATGTTCTTTTACAGAGTGCCGTTTCCATGTACTTGTGTTACTCGTTGTCTGAATTTAGATATAGAGTGTCGATGGATGACACGATTTGCAGTCGACTAGCGTAAAGTAAGGACAAGTTTTATCGAAGTGTTCGAAACTTTGAAACTTAAAAACACACGCACACAAACATAGTATTAAAAGACAGACAGTCATCCAATAGCCCGATGGGGATTCGAGTTGATCCCCTGAATACATTAGATAGTTAGTTGAGTTAAGTATGTCGTGTTTGCTAGACATCCTGTGCCGTCAACTCTTTGATTATATGTATAGAACGGTATGTACGGTACCGAACCATCCAGCATGTATACTACAAAGTCAAGTTAGTAAGTAGGATCCATCTTCATGATGATCTCCGCTTGATTCACTGACCCGTTGACTAAATAACTTATCCAGTAGTTACTGATGACTTCTCAACTTTTCGGTGATGGCTACGCTCTCTCCTCTCATCATCTCATTACTCAGTGAAGATCGTTCGACACGAATTAGTTAAAAACGATATAATGATAGTTTCAAATGTTCTCGAGTTAAATTTAGCGAGCTCAGTTGATGTATTCATTTTGAAGTGGAGGTTGATAGTGGTAGCATGAGGTCCATGTCTAAACTTTTCTCTTCCTCCCCTGTCTGACGAATTTTAATCTTTTAATTCATTCAAGAAATCGTTGCAGTGTCAGGCCATAACAGACTAACGAAGCTGTCTTGCCTATATATGGTATTTCTTGGTTTGTTACTCCCTAGAGCTTACAGAATGCTTGTACTGACAGAAAATTAACTTTTAGGAATTTGTGGTGGTAGTGTTGACAAATGATACATCCATACTTATATGCGTTTAAACCTCATTTATGAGTCGATATTATTCGACAAACAACCAAGTATGGATATGTATACATATATGTATGTGTTCATCTATGTAAGTGTATTACTTAAAAATGACGAATATTGTTTATGCATTAATGAATTTTGTTTTGCCTTTTGGCAGTTCATATATGTATGTATATATTTATATATAGGTATGTATGAATATATATATAGTGAATAAATATTAAGTATAATGGTGGAATAATATAAGAATATACATGAAAGCAGAAACTATGCATTTTATATAATGCCATTGAGCTTAGTGTGAATTAAATAATTCAAAATTTGGCCAATTATTGAGTTTTATCAATTTATTGTTTACTTGTAATTTTTTCAAATAATAAATAAAAATAAAACATTGGTATTATTAATCATAATTAGATTTATAGATATTTTATATCAAAACTCTCCATATAATAGTAGTATTTAAATATTATTTTCATATTTATAAATCATACATTAAAAGCGCATTTTTGGGACTCATTTCTTTTATGTTAAAAGGCTAACAGTGATGCACATTATCAAAAACCAGAGACTGGAAAATTATAAAGCTGTATATATTTCGTACAGATCAAATTATAAATTAATGTTTCGGTCAATGAGACTATATATAAGATATTAGCTCTCAGAATCGTTTCAATAACTTTATACCTAATAAAACATTTCATAGCATCGTCTTAATAATATAACTTTGATGAAATGCACTTTATATATCTACAGTAAAAAATAACCTGTAATTTTGTCTAATTTATATGCTGTATTTTCTTAACTATATATCAACATATCGTATTGATGTAAAAAATATAGTCAGATTATTGACAAAAGTCTATATTGCTCCGTTTGAAAGAATTGGTAAGGAATTAAATTAAAATTTGAAGGGAAGGTAAATATTTCAGCAGTTTTTCTTACTCGACTGGGTCCGAGGCATTGTTAAGCGCCATAAAGACACAGTTGATAATGATCGCTAAAAGAACCAGGAAAGTGAACAAAGTGCACGGTTAGAAGATTTCCCGGACGAAGCCAACCGATGGAGCAAGGTAGTTAAGGAGACAAATAAATAGTAGCAACAAATAAATGATCATCCCTCCTACCCTGTATATTAGTATGTTTTGAAGTTAGGCGGTATACAATTATGGAGGACCTAAATTATTGTTCCGGATTGCTTGATTGGCGTGTCTAACATCAAGGAAGTAAAATCAAATTCTGGTAAACTTACAATTTGGCAAGTCCGGTTTGTTAATTAGTTATGTACTATCTAGTGCTGTATTGTTAATTAATTATAAGCAAAAATAAGTTTAATAGTATATATATATATCATTTAATGTCGTGATGATATACCCTCAGATGAAAGAAATTAAAATTATTCAGTCAATGATAGGATGTCATCAAATCAACCAGAAATTAATAATGTATGTGTGACATAGGTAAAATATATTGGCTAAATATTAATACTTTTAATAAGATAAACAATTTATTAATAATTTAGTTACACTATTATTATTATTATTATTATTATTATTATTATTATTATTATTATTATTATTATTATTATTATTATTATTATTA
>JAYRBW010068295.1:0-27631 GCA_036023295.1 Invenusta paracnida | reverse complement strand
AATAAATAAAAATTCATAAATTTATATAAACGAAGATATGGACCTAGGTGGATTACGTATCATATCTTCGGTTCGGACTATAGATATAGCTATAGTCTGTACCTAGGTTGATTACGTATCATATCTTCGGTTATGACTATAGATATAGCTATAGTGTGTACCTAGGTTGATTACGTAGGTAGATTGCGATTTTTAATTTAATTTGACATATTTGTTCATATTATAACCCATAATTTTGCACAATTTGTTTCACCATCCCAAGAGGACTCAAGAGAAGTGTTTGAAGGCATGATGGCCATCAACAGTGACGAAAGCTCGAACAAAAGTGTTGAATTTAGGTCTGATAAAGAACCCCTGACCTCAAGTCATTCAAAGTTCCAGCGAAGACGAAGGTGATGATAAACAGCCAGTTACAAACGCAACAGCTGAAGGTCGAGATGGCCACTTATCGAGGCCACACATCAATGAACAAAATGTTTTTACTGGCGCAGAGAGAATCACGGGGTACGCCAATGCCATCCAGACTCTTCTAGATGTATTTCGATTTTTGATCAATGGGGTTGCATATAAACGTCAATAAGTTTGCGTAAACACTCAATCTACAATTCAACCTGCAAGAAGAGGAACTGGAAACATTTCTTGGACTTTTATACCTTTGAGCATGTATGAACCAGAGGAACTTTCCCCTTGAAAAGCTCTGATCCGTCTCAATGGGGTACCCGTCTTTCAACCACTGCATGTCAAGAGATAGAAATCTCATGATAAAGAAATACATCAGGTTCGATTTCCGTAGACAACGACGTGTAAATCTCGCCCTGGACAAGTGGACAATTTCGCCCTGATTTCCACAGTGGTGAATCGGTTTGTTGAAAACTCCAAGAAGAGCTATCGCCCCGCGCCATCTCTCACAGTAATTGTTCCCGAATAAGGCCAGGTGTCCCTTTGCGCAATATATACCCATCAAGCCAGATAAGTTTGGCATTAAATTTTGGATCCTCGCTGAGGTTAACAGCAAATACTACTACAACGTGATACTATTGACGCTGATGAACAGTAACTTCTTCCCTCATGTGGTCCTCAAGCTCATGGAAGCATTATTCGAAAAAGGTTACAATAAGCGTTTTATAAAAATAGAATCGTTAGAAGCTCTCTTTTTTCCAAGAATATGAAACTTTGGAATGAACAATTTTTGTCGCTCTTTAGTTTAAAGTGGAGCATCAAACCGATTGATATATTTAAATTAAATCAGTGTAGACTAGAAATTTTTAATGGATCGGTAAATATATTACATAAACGAAGAAAGTAAATATTATTCAAGCAAATAACTTTCTTTAAAACTCAAACTAACCATTTTATTGATATATAAATTCAAATTTATTTTCGCGCTTTTATTTTCGACAGGGGTAGAGGCGAGTCGGGAATCAGATACTTGACCTACTTAATTTTTATGGTTACGCCGAACGATTCCGTCTTTTGGAATGAACGTTTCCTAAAGAGTGACATTGGAAACGTTACCATTTCCACTTTTGAAAAACTAAAGTGTGACCACTAATAATTTTTTTTACTAACAAAGATTTGGCCTAACTACTAGCAACGTCTAACCACCATTACTAGCATCGTCAAGGCCAAATTGACGCGAAATTTTTCCTCCTAAGACCCTCGCCCTGCATTCTTCAGAGTTCTGTCAGTTCGAGAAGCTCGAGAGAAGTTCGTTTGCTACCAAGCCAAGCAAAAAAGGTCGTCAACATCCTTTCAACCCAACATAAGAGAAACTATATTTATCCAGATGGAAAGAAAAATACAGACAGCGTTTTGTATTATAATTTCAACAGGTTCTCGGTGAACCTCCTAGATTCTATGTGCAGACAAATGTCAACAAAGGCAGATTGTAGAGAATGGCCTCTGGCCGTCTTCTACAACATCCTCGACCTGACCTGCGTGAATACATGGATACTGTCCAAAAATCCACAGGAAGAAAAATTCATCGTCACAAATTCATGATGCAATTACTGTCTACTCAACTTCACGGAAATGTTCTGGATGATAGGGAAGCCCAACTTCCAGCTCTTCTTCATCACAATATTCGTCAAGCTCGTCCTGTTCTTTCTCAGCTTTCCTGAAGCTCCACGTCCTGCTCCATTAAAAAAACGTGTGAACTGCCTTGTGAGGAGCCACTTTTAAATCGTATTATGACCCCTTGCACAATTTTGTGATCGCCCTGTGTAGTAAATGCTTGTCTACCATTTGGTCCAGATGTGCACCACGTAATATTTGACATGTTTCTATAACTATTTTTTATTGTTTTTTCTCGTATAGTTACTCACATGTATGTATTATATGTTTTATTGAATGTTTGAATAATTACTTTGTGTATTATATACGTTTTTTCCTTGACATTTACTTTGAAACTTGCTGCTTAGACTACTATTGGAATTTTAGTTTACGTCAATTGACGTAGCTGCGTTTTAACACTTTTCTTGGATAATTTTTTTATGAATGCATCAATCTTGCTCAAATTTTAGGATTACTATTAGTTAGTAAAATGATTAAAATTCACTGAAGATGAGGTCGAAAACCTAAGGCGAAAGAATTGATAAATGATTGAAAGTTGAATTTTACGTCAATTGACGTATCCCGCGCTTATAGTGTTAAACCAAGATCAGCATTGATAGCTAGAATAAAATTAATTTTCCGACCTCTGACATTAGCCACTTCTTGTTCACTATCTGCAGACCTCTTTGGTAGCTGAAACATTGCGTGCCAAGGGACTAATTCGTCCTTATAAAAATAATTATAAAATGTGGTTTATTCTCGAGATGTCTGACAATAGTGCTAACGTTCACGTGTGGTTTGTTTGACTGTCTCATTTGAATTTCTTTATTTATTTTCACCAAAGGAGTTTTTTTCTGGTAATAGATATAATAGTACCAAGTATTTCATGATTTAAAACGAAGTTTCTGTATCCTCCTTGTGCTATTATATTTTTACTCTTACCTCTGTTAGTCATACTCTCATTATGTATAGTGTATGATGCTGTGGTGCATAGTTTACATAAATGCCAACACTGTTTTGTGACGGCCTTTGTGACATACTGATCTAAATTATGGTCGAGATATACTCACTTATAGCTGTAAAAATTTCTCTTTATTCTCAATTCAGGTAACAATTTATATTTCGTTTTCGATCCTTGTTGCTGATTTGACGACAATGGCGTATTGAACACAATATTAACCATCTAGAATTGTCTGAGAATGAATTATTGCTTTTGTGTATTATCTTTATTATGCCTCATAATGGTAACAACGTCTGTTATGCAGTTTTGAAACATTACAATGTACCTATTAATTAGAATTTATTTATTCTTTAGCTAAAATTTTATTTAAAGAAAAAATGTTTCTGGAATTTGAAACCAACAGTTTGGTAAATAATATGACACTGTTAGCGATATGAAAGATGTTATTTGAATGTAATTTAATTGTAGTCAGTTGTATAGACTTACTTTGATAAACAGATTTTAAAGTTCGGTAAGTGCATTATACTTGTAACGAGAAGGAAAATAGCTACATAACAAAACTATGATTGATGGTCTGATACTCGAAAGTATTTAGCTAACATTTTAAATGGAATTCTTTATTAGGTTAAATAAATCTTAATAAAGTAATCGTCATAAGCTTCAAACAATTATTAATCAGCAATCATTAAGTACCAGGATATATTATTATATAATTAGCATTAAATGATGTTTTAAAAATAAAGTACTATAATTGAAATACACTAACCAGATATAGATTTTTTTTACTATGCGATAATAACTTTGTTATTTGATCATACTTACTTACCCATTCCCTTTAGTATTGTTTTGTCAATTGTGGTTGGACTACTGCTTTTCCCGGTTCTTGGACTTACTGGTTTCCATATGTTTCTTATATCCCGAGGAAGGACTACGAACGAACAGGTAAATTTTTCTTGTTTAGTCTATTCACTTCAGGCATGATGCATTTTTTGTTTGAAATTCTCTAAATAAAATGGATATTTATTGTTGTTGTATTATGACTTTCTTTCAAAAAATTTTGTTACTTTCAATATTCTGTAAATCTATCCTTAGAAGTGGATGAATAGACTTTAAACATTTACGAAATAATGAAATATGTCTTTCTAAATAGTATTTTACACATTAAGTAAAATTAATAATGATAGCTATATTAAAGAATCCTTAAAGAAGAGTGATAGCCAAGTGGGTAAGATTCCTGCCTTTTAACTCCGAAGGTAACGCGTATTAACCTGTGTACGTACTCCTGGCTTTAACAAACTGACTGCGCTGCAGCATTGACATTATCTATTGATTAGTTAAGCCTGTGATGACTAATTATTAGGAATTAAATACTATATTTATCCCGGCGAAACCTTTTAAGGCATTTCTATCAACATAAAGCTAGCTTTACAGGGAATGATAATTCTGTAAATATATCAAAACTTTATTTCTAATTTAAATCAACTATAGACATTAACAATTAATTCATATGGAATGCATAATCATGTATGTTCTAGTTATTTGAAAATATATGAAAATACAAGTTTTCGCACCTTTTAAATTTATTGTCTTTTGAATCACACGCCTTGGAAGCTTATGTATCAATTACAATTTCATTTGATACTGTATTGATTAACATCTATTACTACTTTCAGCGCAGTTCCAAGCGGAAAAAAAATTTGATGAATTTCAACTACTTTTTAATGATGATGAATTGAAAATTCTGAAATGTTTTTGAGAAATCCAACATGTTGGCTTTTCTCACAGTAAACTCTCAGCACATCATTGTTGTGTATAAACCTTTGTCCCATTTCATGTCTTTAGAATTGAGGCATGTTGAATAAAAGAGACAGAAAAAAGTAACAAAAGCATCCACAGCAAGGGATGAGGTTATAGATAATATGTTTCCAATGCTTTATGTGAATCAAAATGAGCAAAATGCAAAATTATCAAATGGGCATGAAGGGCTACCTACTTTGGAGACAAACACAATAGCCAAGCTATCTGAATTAAATAGAAAGGCAAAAATTGGTGGTCATTTCTAACATTCGCACTTTTTAAAATTGCAGTTAGCTATACATGATGCAGCGATTTCCATTACATAGTTCAGTATTGCTTAATTTCCAAAATGGCTGATGCTAAGAAGCGAACAGTGGTTGCATAGAATTTGAAGTTCTTTGCGAATCAACTGCCATACAATGTTGTTCTAAAAAACAATTCATGCAGTTTCTTAGTTTTTAAACTTGAGTGCTTTAGCTATTTTTAATTTGTTTAATTTATTAATATCCCGTCTGTTTTTTCTGGCCGATTATTTTTTATCTGACTAATGTATTAAGTTAATGGAATTAATGTTCCTAATCATTTATGCACGATGTAAAATTTGATTTTTAATCTCTATTGTGATCTAATCAGTTATTTCCTTTTTCAGGTGACGGATAAGTTTTCTGGTGAGAGGGGACCTTATGCCAAGGGATTTTGTTTCAATTGGGTTATGGTGCTTTGGTCACCACAGTTTCCAAGGTAATTGAAATGGCGAAGTAATTTTCCTGAGATGGTTTACTTAAAAATAAAATTGTTATTTAAAAAGTTGTAAATTTTACACATAATCTCTATAATTGACGTTAACTATTAAATTAATGGTTAATATTTTGTGTATATATTTCAAATATATAATATATTCGATAGAAATAGACAGGTTTTGATAAACCCTTTACAATTATTATTTATTGTTGTTTACAATTCTGGATATGTTAATTTCATTATCTAGTTAATTAATAATATAATTATACAATTGAATCAATCTGTACGCATCAATGTAAACTTTTGACATTTTCAGATTCAAAGTTATGTATATTTGAAAAAATACATGTATATATACATGTAAAAAAAACTTGTTTGCTTTAATTTATTTATTATTAACTATTATCGTAAAACATTTGTTTCTTATAAGTATGTGAGACTATTTAGTGTTCATCTTATTCTATAAAGCAAAAGCATTGGAAACTTATGTATATACAGCAGTTGATTGAAGGAGAAGATGAATAAAAGTTGTTAGTTAAAATATCTATGAATTTCAGAACTTCTGATCAAATGTACTAAGAGAGAACGCAGAATGGAAAAATCTGAATTTTATGGACACAGTCACTTTATTAGAGAGAACATTTAAACAAATATGTTGATGGTTGTTATTTTTCTCATTTTGTGAACGTATTGTTTTTAATTTTATGAAATCTGTTAATGTCTTTTAATAATCTCATATTAATAGCTGAAATTTATTAAATTTTCATTACCATGCATTCTTCAATATTATTTACATTAACGTAAACAAAAATATTAATTACCTAAAATTACTTAAGTAAGTAATTTTAGGTAATTCATATTTTTTACGTTTAGTATTTCATTAATATTGAGAAAATTTCCTATTGGACTTTAGAGGATACTAACAATTCATGTCTACATTCCTGCAGACTTATTTCGAACGCGAAACAGACAATTGATTTGGATAAAGCACGCTCCATCTACATCAAGAGCGACAATTCTGTTCACGTCTTCGTCGAAAAGTCGAATGGGACACCAAATTCTGGTGTTTATACAAAAGTATGTATTTTCAATTCATATACATGATACGAATATAGCCTCGATGCACGGCGATATATGTAAAACCCTAATTATTATTTTTTTGAAAACGTAGTCACACTTTATAATAATTAAACATTTTATACATTTAAACATTTATACATAATTAAACTAATTTGTCTCAGAAAGCAAGTTAGTACATAATATATTATATCGAGAATCTATTTTCGCATCTTTACATCAGTTGATTACAGACGAGAATTAATAGAATTAAGTTTAAAATACAAAAGAATCGCATAAGAATGCAATTAAAAAATACATAATGAAATGATATGATTACGTCATAAGATAAGTGAAATGAACCAGGTTAAATGCGTAAGAGCACTGTGAGTGATTAAGTGGAGAACAGCGGATATATACAGATGGATTACAAATAAAGTATGTCCGTAAACCTCTTGTCTCTTGGTATATTATAATTTATAAGAATAAGAACTGAATCAAATCTAGATGTGTTGATAATAAGTATGGTCTCGTGGAAGATGTGTGTTCTAGTGGATGCATACTGTTGTGTTTACAATACTTAGATGTCAAACTAACAGGCAGTAATGACTCATTTTACGTAGATCTTTCGCATGTATGCATCATAATAGGGAGAAGGGGTCATGCTTAACTTTTCAATAGAGTAACTGAAAGTCTGAAGCATTTTGTACCACCATTCGTCCTAATTTGTGTATAACACATAACTGGATACATTAACGGCTCGTAACAGCCTTGTAGACATGGTATTATACTTCTCCTCTTTGCATATTATAATGGCCAGGGTTTGTAGGGCAGTGCTCTTTAGTATCAGTATTATGTAAACATGCAAGTGTTAAATATGTGCAGCGTTATGGTATTTGTCAGTACTGGGTAGGTACTATATTATGGGATTTCTTAGATACACTCACTATACAATTATATGCATGCGTTCGTTCGTTTGTGAGTATTAAGGGAATTGTTGAAAAGGATTAAATTCTTTGAATTGTTTACTGTGCTGTTTATGGTTATAGAAATTCGATTAGTTTACAAAATGTGATTTGGTAACAAAAAAATATTCTTAAAGTATTTGTTTGCATACCTATTAATGTACATATACTAAATATATTGAAGCTATACAGGCTCATGTTTGTGTGGCTAAACACTTTTATAACTCTAATATTGTAAAAAGAGTCTAGTAAAGAAAGAAAAAAGAAAGAAAATATAGTATTTGGTTTACTTATTTACTAATTTCAATATGTTAATAAATAATATCCTATTTTACTACTTAAATTTTAAATCTAACCCATTTTACTTTCTTAACTAAAGTATTTCATCCGAAGGTTTCTAACTTTTTATGTAATTTTTAATAAAGGTCGAAAATGACATTAAATATTTTTTTTAGAAAACAAGTTAATTCGACAATCTCTATACATTACTCTAAGTTTAATATTTTTAGCGATTTTCACTAATCTCTGTATTATGTTGTAATACTTTATGTTTTTCTTTTATCAGTTTTAAAGAGTTGTCTCTTTTGAGTTTCATATTCATTATCTTTTTTGCGAAAGCAATAATGATTAGTGATAACTACCTTGAATATATATATAACTCAACATATTTTTATGCGTTTAAATTTATTATAATGAGTTACATTACGAATGCAGCATGGTGAAAGTAGTTTTGATTGTTAATGTATACTTGTTTAATTACATTAAATTCTTGTTGTTACTAAATTATCTATTTAATTTGACAAATTATTTACAAATATTATTATTTTCACACGCGATTAAATTAATATATTATATTAAGGCTACTGGGTTTCCTAGTGTATATTTGCATTATATTGCGTTGATACGGTATTTTTAATGCTAAAATGATTAACCAATAGATAATAATATCATTTGTGATATGGTTTCATTAAGTTCTTACCACAAATTGTATATTTGATATGCATAGAATAATTAACATCATTTATGACAGATTATTTCTCAGGTTTCTGTCTTCTGTATAATTAATTCTGTGATCAACTTAATGAGTTATTTATAATCTTAACATTAGTGGTACAATTAACTTATTAAGATACAGCAAATGTGTTATTAAATGGGATATTATTAGGATAATTACTATTTATATAAAATTTTTGTCAACATATTTTTTGCTTTATTTTAATAATAACGTTTCATTTTTTGAAATTGTTTTTGTTGTATATTTTCAGTACCAATAATAAAGAAATTTACATACATTTTTGTTAAATGAATATTATTGTTATTAAAAATATTAATGAATAAAAATATTTTCAAAAACTCAATTCGTCAGAATAGTACCTATCATTCGTTCTAAATATATACATATTTTTAATTTTCATACAACACTAGTCGGTTTAAGTGGAAATCGATGTATCTAAATTGTTGAAATGTTATACATTTTTCTGATATAGTTCACTGAATTTAGAGAACTTTTTAGTATGTTGTTTTTCTCGAGACATTATTAACTAAAATGCGTTTTCTAATGAGTTTAAAACTTCTGAAAGGTATGGCTGATAATATATTTTGCAACAAAATGTATTTTTTTACTTCTATTTGTTCAATTCTAGTAAACTTTTGAATTATTGTTTCTTAATATTTTATTTTATAGAGAAGCATCATAAAATATTGTTATGTTGATCATACCTAAAAAATAGAAATGTAAAGCAATTTGATGCGCCAATATTTCAGTTATTTCTTATTAATATTAAATCGGAAACACTTAAACAATTAATTGAATGTTCAGCTCCAACAAGCTTCTTACCCAGACGCGGGCTGCGCGAGCCTGGGTGGCACTTCTCTCTACGACGATATGATCTCCTTTGACGGAGCACCCCCCAGTTTGGCGGGTGACCGGCTTAGGACAGGAGGGGGCTCCACTGGTTTGGGGGTGGCTCGTGGGGGTCAAGACGATGCCTCTTATTGTAACTACTTTGAGGGGGACACTGATTCTCTGCCCCCGGCGCCACCACCACCTCCACCCCCGCTGGCAGCTCCGCAACCGCTATCAATTGAAGATCAAAAGCAAGGTTTGTGGGGGAGGCTGTGTGTATGTTAGTCGAGGTTGCCGCTCCTCTTTTAAATAAAACTTTATTTCAAGGCTTTTCGTACTTATTCAATTGGTGTCCAGTTTTAACTACTTCCAAACTGAAAGATGGTTTGATCAGCTATTCAAAAAATTAAGTGAAAACCAGGAAATCAGAAGCGCGCAAGTATAGTAAACGGTGACTTCTCATTGCTAACAACAACGCCAACAAGTTGAAACATCTAAATAATAACTGACTGGTGTTTTCATTGCAAAATGAAATACACCGGGTTGCCACGCCCAATAGAAAATGGATTTTAAAATTCTATAAATGTCATCTGTATAGATTTTTAAATTTTGCTTGTATAAAAATTTATGTAAAAAAGTTTTAGTCATTTTCGCAAATTTCTATTTTTTATATTTACTTCTGAATATAATAATTATGTTTTCCATGTTTTATCATAGTCATTTATTAAATAATTTTGTGATTTTCCCCTTTTTTGTTATTTCTTGTTGCACAATATTATAAGTACATTGTCAAATAAATTTTCAAAAATTGCTTTTTAAGCTTATTTTGCATCCTATGGAAATTTTAATTGTGAAAGCGTGGCAACCCTGAATACAGTTCCCAAGAAACTTGAAGCTAAACATAATAAGATTGCTTGTCTTGTACCGGACTACCCTTATTGGAATATCTGTTGAGAAAATGTCAACACGTAAGTTTATATAAATGGGATTTTCTCAATCTGTAAAATTTGGATTGATATAATATTTCCTAACGATAGCTTATTTTATTATATATGTAATACATAATAAAAAAATAATTACTTTGAGTAATACTTTCGATGTTACAAAATTTTTCATCTCAAAGGAACAACTGTTGACATATTTTCAAAGATACACGCAAATATCACTTATGTATAAAGTTTCAGATAATACGACATAAGTATTGTTCGATAGTGTCAAACTAAAACCTAGATAATATTACATTATTTGGCAATGGTTTTTGACACACTGTTCTTATATAGATCATAATATATACCCGGACGCTACCTGGATACCTACCTAGCTTGCAATAATGTATTTGGAAATTCCAAAACAATTTCCACGCTATAATGTAATTATTTGTGAATTTCGACATTGCTATTCTCCACGTATATCGCTAAATTATGGGTCGACCACGGCATTTATGACATTTATTTGAGGATCGCATGCCTTGGGAATTAACAATGATGACAATGCTGAATAGTGGTGATGATGGTAATTGAGATAGTTGTGATAGTAATCGAGATGATCATGACATTATTGACAATGGAGATGACAGTGATAATGAAAATGTACCCCAGGATATTATACTAACCAATTTGCCCTACATTTTGAAGGGTATACCCAGAAGCTGCAAAGTTGACTTATTTTTAAATTCTCGGAGCATGGTTATGAATATAATCATGATTATGGAGTGGAGTGGAGATCCTAATATTTTAAAATAAATTAACTTTGTAGCTATTGACTATTTGTGTTTATTTTATTTTATTATAAACATGCTGCTAAAGAAGAGCCATATTACTATAATATATGTTTTAATTAACGTATTTTATTTGTTAGTATTGTTATTAATACTAAGATAAATAGATTACTATGGCAAAAAGTTAGAAAACTCGACTAAATACTCAATAGTTAGTTTTTACTAATTTTGTGTAAACCCTGGTTAGTATCAATTTTATCATTCAAACATTTAAAACTAACTGTGCAAAAACAATTTGTTCAGACTAAATCTTCTTGTTATGATTCAATCTTTAAAAATTAGAGCAAAACCGTTTAATAATATCATACAAATATTCTACTTTTATTATTATTTATTTTGTGCAATTTTGTTAGATACAATACTATACTATTTCGCAAACTGATGGCTTTTGTAATCTAATGTCGTAAGTCAGCATTGTGCAATAAAAGTATTTTTACTATATTATTACGTTATATTAAAAAAATTAAATATCTATGTTTTATCTTCAAATTATTTTAATTACGCTACTTTAATACTGATTATTGTTTACCTCGCAAGGCTTTTAAAATCAACACATTAAGTTGAATCTACATATCGCCACTACAATATATATTTGCCGTAAACCCATTTGTCAATTTTTTAGGAGAGCCATAAAACCACATCAGATCCCGTTTTTAAAATTTTGCAACGTGATTGAAAGAATACTACAACACTTTCCAATTAAAAATCGATTTTTTATTAAAAAAAACATCCTATTGTATGGCATCGTGTAAAACTATTTGCGATTGTATTTAATAATTTACTATATTTGTTAGTTAAATGGATTTACGGCCAATGGGTCCAGATGTATTGGCATTTTCGGCAAATAAGCCTAGATGTGATCAGTGTTTACGACAAATAGGACTGTTAATTATGTATTGTTTACTGCAAATAGCCTTACTTACGCTTACAACATTATCAATCCCTATTTATTATAAGACTAACAGTTATTTACAAATAAATATATTGAAGTGTAATACCAGTATTAATATTGACACTAGTGTGTATTTTCAATAACTGTATAGCATAGAATAAAAATCACAGAACAACCACTATCAATCATTTTGTATAATTCCTATAATTTTAGCGAGATATACTCTTTATGGTGAAATATTTAAAGTAGTTAAGCAGTAGTGTAGCATAAACTAATTTCACTTTAATTACATTTATAATCCAACATTTCTTATTTGAATAAAATCCTATCTTCAAAATATATTTAATAAATATCATTTCATACATCTATGTATGCATAAATAATTTATTTTGCTATATAATCACGATATATTATGTTTAATTTACTATATTATCCATAATTAGTTTAGATTAAGCTATAGTAGTATTAAACTAAACACATAAAAGCAATAAGAGTGGTTGCTCTATAAATAATTTGAGCTATCTGAAACCGTTTCTTTTTCATGTATACATTGGCAATTTATAAAACGATTAGCAGGTAAATAAAAATCGTAATATCAAGCAAAGAATGATCAATATTGTATTATTATTTAAAAAGTATGAAATGTAACAGTACAAGTTAATGTTTAGAAGTAATCTAACTTAGCATAACATTCCTCGTGATCCGGATGCTTCATCACATTTTTGTAAAAAGACGTGAGATGACACTATTTTCGGGCGGCAATCTTGATATTCTAAGGGTGCACAGGAAATCAGAGTACTAGTACTTATTTCTGTTGAGCTGTACAATATTTTATGAAAGCTATCTGAAAGATAGGATTTTTGTAAAATATTGCCCAGTATTTTCTTTATCTGTACTACTTTCAATTTATTCCAGTCTAGTTTTTAAAACCCTCAGCTAATTTTATGGAATTGATAATGTTTATTATGTTGGCACATACTTTCCGGTCAAGAATTTGAATTCGATTGATTAGAACAACTTCATAATCCTTACAGAATAATCATGTATGGATGGCACTTTACTTGACTTCTTTCTAGCAGTTTAAGTGCAGTAGCTGTAATTATTTCTACTCGTGACCTGTTTTATACTAATTTATAACACCTTGCTACATGTTAAATATAATTTCTTTTTCGATTGAAGAAATTTAAGTTTTTTCATTCAAATGTTTACTAAAGGATTTTCAACTGAATTTTACTTCATTTTCTTCAAATATCTTACACATTTTTTGTTATTTACTTCGAGCAACAAATATTGATTTTTCTATTCTTTCAATATAATACGCGCGCCTCGATCCATTAGAATCGGTCGATGTGATTTTCAACTTGTTTGTGGTATTTTATTATGTATAATGTCATAAATAGTGCTTTTTGATGGTTTGGTCTCCTGAATATATACTCATATTTTAAGTTTATTACAATAATTCCCTTTGTTAATGAATAATGTTATGTTAAATACACAATTTTATTTAATTTAACACGAGCATAATATTATAGTTAATAAATGATATAAATAGACTTCATTAAGTTAAGTACTATTGAAAAGGCTACAATTATTTTAAGGCACGTAATTATAATATTTTAATTTTAAAAGCGTTAAATGCATTTTTTAGTAAGTATACATGAAAATATATCAGTTAATATTGATCGTCTTTAATGAGTCAAGTCCATTGGTCTAATATTAAATGTCACTAATATAGAAGAAGGAAAAGGCCTAAGGCTTATGTATGTACCATATATATTATGTATATTAAAATTGTAAATCTTGGGGAAATTGAAGTCCTGAAATTTAATAAATCTTGCTGAAAGCTTTTCTTTTAAACTGAAAATAGTGACAATTTCATTTTTACATACCCATTAAAGAAGTTTTACTAAGTATGTTTCAATATTCAATTATCACCCATTATTAAAACCATGATTACTATATAACATCCATGGTAGGGTAATTTATAAGATCTGGTAAACATTTGTCTGGGCTCTCCCTGCAGCTGCCCTGTACAATTCGACGGCTCCTCGTGCCTCCATAGAGACCCTGAGTCTTACCTCCCGTCCTGGATCCGTATCTTCGGGTCCCGCGGTCGTTTTGGTCGCAGCAGCCTCTTCAACCAGTGCTGGAGCCAACGTGGGCCGAAGACCCGCTCCTATCGCTGACAACGAGCTTGAGATTGATTTTGAGGATCCGTCCAAAGCCCTCCTCCCCCATCATGACACTCACCTGGTCACAGCCACAACTTTCTCCTCTAAAAGGAATAGTCATCCTCTCGTGTAGAGCAATCTTGCTACATCACAATGAAGGAGGAGCCGGAGGCCAATATTACTCACTCACTTATACAGTTCAATCAGATAACGTATACACACACAAATACAACTCAAAGATACTGCCCGCGTCATAATATTATTTTTACACATTTCATTATCTCGACACGTCATATGAATAGTATGTACGTATAAAAATTTAGTAGTTATTTCGGACTTTAACAAGACTTTTAAAATATACTAACGTGTTTTATGTAAATGTTTAATATTATTTTAAATTGTAAACTTCTTTCTTGGGATGTAGCTTACAATAAAGGCCAAATCTATTGTGTTTCGGAATTAGTTCTACTTAAGTGAAGTGATGATTTTTACTTGTCATACAAGAATCTGTTAAATAATAATTCTATATCTGCGAATAATTATCATTCATACATGTATTTATTTATTTGTTTATGTTTAAACACTATTTTTGGAATTAGGAAGAAAGATCGTTATTTCCTTATTCTCTTAATGATACTATTAATAATCAATTTAAAAAACATAAAATAATAAACAGTAAAAAACTGCCTTATTTTTGCTTGTAGAGCGCATTGCTATGGAATATTTTCTATTGTTTGTACTGCAAAATTAAAATCATAAAAATTGTTTGACATAATTTCATACAACGGCTTATTTATTGTACCCAAAATATTGTGTTATACATAGTATTGCTCGATCACAATTTTGTTAGTTATTATTTAAAATATTTTACCCTTTTTGTATCTCAACTATTACTTTGAAATGTAATTTTTCAATCAAGAAAGCTTTTCCTTCTACAGAGCTTTAGATAAAGGTGAGGAATCTTTCAATTTTCAGTCAGTATTCACTATACTTTACGAAATTTCGTTATATTGATCAAATTCCTAATTAATTATTGATATTACTATGTGCTTGATTTCAAATTATACTCTAATTTTACTGGTTACAAAATATGACAAAAACAATTGTTGAGCTATTTATATTATGTAAGGGAAATATTTATTAGGTGAAGGTTTCAAGACTTTTGTTTGTCATATTTGCCATATAAGTACGTCACATATAGTTGTACGTTTGAGCTGTATCAAATGTATGTATTTTTTATATTTATATCACTGGATTATTTTTTGTTACTCAACTTGTACTGTTCTGTATGTGTATGTAAAATATTTTGTTAGTTATCGCTATCATTATATTAAATATGATACTATTATATACAATTATACTCTTGCAGAAACACTATTTTAGCGTTTAACTTTGATTTAGATTTGTATATTACAAAATGTCACTTCTCTACAAATAATAAACAAACAATGAATTGACTCGGTGTTAAAACTTGTGTATATTTATTTATTTATTGTGACTATTGTCAGTAACTTAACATCAGCTAACATATGCGATTTTCTTGCATATTTTACTTATCATTTAGTTGAATACATTGTGTATAATTGATCCTCTATTCCACTTCTATATTCCAGTTATTTGTGAACTTGTTTCTAATGATTATTTTCTGCACTCGCTCCCCCTTTTATTAAAACTAACGTTTTTGGTATCACAAAATAAAGTAAGATGCAATTGGTTTTAAATAATGAGATAGCTTCTAGTGTGCTAGAATTTTGTCTTTATTATTTTGTATATCTCTACTTATTTATATTTGATTGTATTTGTCAACGATCACTTTAGTATATATATATATATATAGAATTTGGTCTTCGAATTCTTTGATATCTAACATTTATAAGTCCTTTCATCCGGATCAGTCATCTTCCACAGATTATCGAACGATATCTTACTTTCAAATGCTCGTCTTCTTTCCCTCTTGTACCATTTTTGTCCTACATGTATTTTACAGTAATCACTCAATATTTAATTTTTGTTTCACCATACTTAATTTTAATTACTATTGTTTATACAAAAATATATTTAACTGGTGTTTAACGTTCCTGACAGTGTTGCTACTTAACTTATATTGAAATACATTCTGCTGTGGTAGAAATTTTACAGTAATTGATAGGAGTTATTGTCCTAATATTTGTAATTATGTTAATGGCTTAATGCTAATCAAATAGACTATTTACAGTTGTACATAAACTATATATGTGTAATATAAATATACATATGCTAATTATGTGAAATATCTTGTATCTTTTACGGATATATAAGAAGGTATATCTATTTATCTACTGATATATATTCATGTATTAACTTAGCTTTATCTAATTTAGTTTGGAGAAGTATCCTCGTTTTGTATTTCGAATTATATTTATTCAAATTTGAACGACTGATTATAACATTACAGTTAAAAATAATTATTTCCTTTATTAAAAGTTGATTTAGTTGAATTTAACACACAGAGTTCAGATATTATTAATATCACTGACTTGCGACATGATTAGACAGCGGTTGCATATTGCACTTTATAATTTTCATTATCGATAGTATGGTATGACATTTATATTTTGTGTACATATATCGAGGACAACGTGAAATAAGAGCGGGAAACTAGGCTTTTATAATCATTCCACAGAAAGTGTCGCACTAATAATTATTACTGAGCCGACTATTTTTTTTCAAAATGTGATAATTCCAAAACCATAAAATTTTTGATATAAAAACTATACATATACTCATTTTTCACTGGGAATCAAACTAAACAATATAATGTTATAAAATGCTTTATTTGTCTATAAAATATAGGTTTATAAAAGTAACGTAAAACAAAAAATACAATTTTTTATCTATAAAGTAATGTTTTTTTTAAGTACAAAAGTAATTTATAATAAAAATAAAAGCTGTATTGTGGACATCAAATAGTACAATTCAAGATATAATTATTGATTCTTATTACAAGTAGGCATCTAATATGTTATGAAGGTTTAGCTGTATTCCAAATGCAAGTTACCGTAAACAGAAATGGTAGAATCATAATTCAATAACGCGGACAACGAGAGTCTACCTCTCGTTGTCCTCGATGAATAAGCTATATTATTTTTAAATACTTATTAATTATCAGTAGTATGAGAAGCCTTGCATCTGGGAGTCTTATGCGAAACTGAAACTAATTAAAAAATATATATGTATTTTTATTATTATTGAGATTGAAGTTATTATTTTTTTTATCCCGACTGACATCCTGCTAATTATGAAGTGTTCTATAAAATTGGAGTACGTATCGTCAGTGGATATACCAAAGCTTCATATTGGTGAACATCGGGTCTACAAATCTGGTAGTCGAGTAAGCAATATAGCCTTTGTATTGACTGAATCGGGTGGCAATGTATATTTAATAACGGAGGTGTTGGAATCCAAGTATGGCTATCTTGACGGAAAGTGGACATTTATTTATAATTCCAATTCAGAGACCATATCCAAGCTTGCTGAGCTGGAGATTTTACTGGACGAGAAGCTGTATCAATGGGCGCAGACTTATGCAGATGAGGAGGTGCCAAAACCAATCCATGCATCTCTATGCGATCCTGATTTATGTTTGTGGCCCAGCGGTAAAGGCCAAATTTTCTGGCTAAAACTTTCATTGGACGTACGGTTCTTCGACGCACAGGGGGAACTAATGGAGAAAAAACTGCTTGAATCGGGTCTTTATAAATTATTGATTCGTGCGTCAATGATCTACCTCGGATACAATATAGCAATACCGGTTATACTGCAAGTCTCATGCTACGTGTTGTCCAATGTTGCTATAAAGAGAATGATGTTGGCATTGATCATGGACAACATGTCAACTCGATTTTGGACTACCGCAATCTGCAACGTTGTGGTAACTACTACTACTACTACAGCACAGTCAACCTCCTCCGAAGCTGTTCAATGCTGGAAAGCTGCTGACTGGCAGGGTGTCAATGACCGTGTTTTGGAGACTCCAGCATCACTCCTGATCAATGCAACTGGTATCACACCTCTTATTCAGTTATTGGACTCACCGGCATCACCTACCCACTTGGTAACGTTTACACCAGTTAAAATTATTCAGACTTTAATCACCAACGCGCACAAAAAGATTAAGAAAAGGGTCAATAAACTCTCATTGAAGCGTCAAGACGGGATGAGAACGCGATTAGAACGCTGGTTTTTGATGAGGACATGACCTTTGCTGCACAAAAAATGGTTGATGCCGATGATGAGAATGACATCAATGATAATTTGGACATGAAGGCCAACATTTTATGTAATATTTGGTATTGTTTAAAACGATTTCATTTTATTTTGTAAGGTATTTAAATAATCAATTTTTTTCTTCTTCTGAATAAATGTTTATATACTCGCATTAGGTAAATGAAAGATAGAATCGAAAGCTTCAACTGTGTAGTACTTGATAAAAAAGCACGGACTTCATTTCTATCTTTACATGCAATAAGTTTCGCTTGATTCCATGATGGAAGATAATGTATAAAAATCAGATACTGTCAAATGAGTCACAAATATAATCCAAAAATTAAATTGATTCGATGTGATTCGTCAAACTTCTAAAAGCAATACAAGATTCCAAATCCATGTTGATATCAAGTACTAGTTTCGAGAGAGGATTAT
Organism: Invenusta paracnida; assembly: GCA_036023295.1. NCBI lineage: Eukaryota > Metazoa > Platyhelminthes > Proseriata > Coelogynoporidae > Invenusta > Invenusta paracnida. The sequence goes on along the minus strand of JAYRBW010068295.1, from coordinate 8,693 downwards.
CTCTGTAAGTGAGTATGGATCAGCACTTATTATCACTTATGTATCAGCACTGAGTATGGATTCAATAAGAGTAAGTAGATGTTCTTGAATTAATTGAAGCCTAATAAATTGTTCAAAATTAATAATCGATTCTGTTAGATTTTGTAAAAAATTTGACTTTTTCCAACACTGTGACGGATTTAATAGTGACGTGATAGTTGTTCTATTATTAAAGGAATATATGTTCCAGCTTCAGTTGTTTCTCTTATTATAAATTTTATGTAAACATAAATCTTGAGTGATGAGATTAACAAGTCATCTATCTCCATTACGTCGACATAATGGTGAAGCAAGAGGTTTAATAAACACCAAGTCTAAAGCGCTAATCATTTCATTCATAATGAACAGTATTCGAATTGTTAAATTTTAAATCACTATAGTTATGATTAGATATTTATATATATATGTGTATTTATATATTTCATTTTGTTTATAGCCAATCTGTGTTTATTAGAAGAATAAAAAAAACTGAAAATTGAGTTGATCAATCTCGTTTTTATTTTTTAAATATAAAAAATATATAAGGACGCATTATCATTTAAATATAATGTGAAACATAATATTTGAAAGAGTACAATTAATTAGTAAAAGCTATTTTTATATATTATAGTACAAATGTGTCAGTATTTTTACATATGAGTAATTGTTTTTGAATATTTTTCATACTATGATTATCTCGGTGTATAAGACGGTGATAAAGGTAATAAAGACAATAAGAACCACATACAGTAGTTAAAGATCCTTGAATAAACAGTTTATTAGAAATCCAACCACGGCTACAATGTTTATTCATCCAGATTTGAAGGCGAGGTGGTGTCGATAATCCAAACGAGTCAAATATTTCTTCACAATTATCTTAAAGAACACCCCTGCAATCCAGTGTGTTCCTGGCGAATTGGCGGTATCAGTGTTTACAATAAGACCAAGTGGAGAATATTTCAGATGAATGGGAAGATGATCCAAGGGATAGATTCCAAGGAAAAAGTTTTTTGAAAATTGTTGATTTTTATAAATGAGAATATGAGAATAGCAAGTTCATGACTAGAAAACATTAACCCTTATAGTCAACAAGAACTTTGAGCTGTCTTGTAATTTCCACTTTACCATAAAATATTGCCATAATGATTACATTTATAGAGCCTACGAGTGCAGCACTCAACTTGAGCTCCAATAGAAGATTACCCTCTTGATATGATTGAGCATGTTCTGCCAGTGATAGATCAGGTTTTAGAGTAAATCCATTTAGATTATATCCACCTACAGCATAACCGCGAGTGTAATACCGAAATCTTCATTATGATTGAATAGTTATAGACTTTGTAGGAGAGTCATATACTCACAGACACACAAGCCTTTACCATAGCCAGGAGTTAGAGGTCTAAATAGTAGACTAGTTCCATCCTTATATAGAGCTATATGGTTGAAATTATAATGTTGAAAGTTGAAAGGATTGCTTGTTACATCACCATTATAAGCCTTATTTTCAACCATTCCAACAATAACCAACTTCGGCATATCACCTCGGAACAGTCCCTCTTTATTGTGTGTCATGCTCCCCTGTGGAATGGTATAGATAAGCATTTCTGTGTGTTGAACAGGATATATGGCATTATGTATTAGCAGTTATTTTCATGTTCCAAAATGATACTTGGTGCAATTTTTACTCGTCAAACATGTAGTACCGCATTTAGAATTTTAATTCTTCCACCCGCAATAAACATCTAAAATTCAAACTTGGCTCGCACAAGTTTAATGTGAAAATCTAATTGATTAAAAATATATTTATTTTGTTTAGTCATGTCGAGCCAAAGGAGACCACATAGAGAGATGGTTTTACTATTCATTGTGACTGCCAGTCGAGCTGCATGGATTATATTATTATCAGCCGAATCCATCAGACCAGCTTTATCCTTCTCAAAACTAATTGCAGCAAGTTGGGTCCCATTTTTCAAATTGGAGAATAGAAGTATATTACTTTAAGAATAGACCGATATGGGTATAGTTGGATTCCTCCCTCCAGCTGGGTGTCACCCATAATTAACTTAATTTCAGAGAAGAGACTATGCATAATATTGTTAACAGGAGCACATGTTTGCAGGCGCAGCAACAGCAAAGTCTGTATCATTTATTTTTACAACTTTACATTTTTAAGCTCCAAGTATGTATCATTAAAGTCAATATATTCATCGGAAGAACCGGAGATAGAAAATTCAATTGGTGCATTATCTTGAGAAACACTATTGAGTTGGTGAATGTCTACCCATTGGGCTCGTTCCATAAACATTTACATTGGGCGTTGATCAAAAAGTCCCAACTCAGACTTGGTGCAGGGATAATCACTATTAGTAAGCTACATGATTAGAGTCCAATAGATTTATATTGATTCTTCTTGTTTTTCTTCCGACGTGGTAGACTACTTTGTACATTTTGTTTCTTAGATGAAACATGAGACTTCATCTTTTTGTTTATAGACCTCTTTCTACCTGAACCTTTCTGATGTGTATGATTTAGAATATCATGTCCAATATAATATTCACGACTCATATCACCGATTTCACGCTTAGTTCGCTTTTTTAAATTCCGACGAATATCCATATGATTACCAGTAACAACATCACTAATAAAACATCTACCAACATTGGCGGCAGATTTAGCAACACATTGACCAGCCTTTACAATATCAGGAATTAATTTTCTATGAATAGGAGTAGCAAATCTTTTAAGGGTGCTAAAAAAACCACCTCCAACTTGTCGTCGACTTCCAGCATATACGGGCATGGATTAAAGAAATCCACCGTCATTGGTACTGCATAACCAACCATAATCGAAATGAACTTCCAATAGCTTATTTGATGTATATAGACGCTTTCAAAAGTTAAGTGTAACAACAGTTTTCCCCTCAAAGAATGGAACAAGTTGACCTGCATCATCGCATATTGTAATAGAAATAGTATCGATTGAACGTTTAATACAGGAAATTTATATTAGACTATTATATAGAATACTGACAGAGTCTCCAAATGCGCTAGTAGGAAAATGTAGTCCGAAGTAATAGTACCTACCAGTGAATCACCAACAAACATTTCTGAGCATATATCACAGTACACAGTCGAGAATAAATTCCACGACGTAGATCTGGTGGCCGTTGTGCTTTTACTGTAATAATTATTTTGCCTGGTTCTAGTTGTTATATTTATAATTTGGGATAATTTAATAATCATCGAATATGAAATATTCATTTTATACATATATTTTCGCTTATTTAATTATTTAAATTTATTAGTAACATTTTTTTTAAATTCTTTACAAATATTTAAATATGCTATATCACAGTTTTTCTAAAAGTGGGACCATGTTTGGTCAAAAATCATTACATGAAAACTAGATTTGAGGCAAAATTCTTCATATTGTTAGTTTCAACACCATTTTCAGAAAATATGATGATAACAAATTAGTCAACTATATTCTCAAATTATTTATTAATAAACAGTTTACTTTATTTGACTACAAATTTTAAAAATTAAGACAACTTAATATAAAATGTATAATCTAAACCATAATTAATTACATTGAAATATATAGGCTCCCAAAGATAGATGGGGTGTCTCGATATTAGCTTGTGATTAACATCGCTTATACGTCATCATTGATTTAATTAATTTAAAGCTAATAATATTCAATAATTCGACCATATTATGATTAGATCGGTAATAACTTTTAAATTTACAAAAATTCATCTTATTGTTTGATAAATATATATGTACATGTATAGAAATGATGATTAAAAATAGTAACTTACGATTAAATCCAATGTGTAGTAGCTCACAAAAAATCTAATTTTTTACACTTTATAAGTTATCAGATATATGAATTTGATTTTCCAAAATTGTAATAATCCATTTGTTGATAATTTAAATATATGTATATGTATATATATATCAAAACACAAAATTATGAATAAATAGAAAAATATCGTCTACGAGTAAAAAAATGACCTTAGTCGAAATTCAAATAAAAAACAAAAAATCGTAAAATTCTGATTTTTATGTATAAAATTATTTAAGTTTAAAAATATGACATATTGTAGTAAATAAATATTAACAACCTTATTTTGATAAAAAGTAGACAAAAAGTATCATTATAATTCTAAAATATTAAATTACTGTATTTAATAACAAATAAAAAAAAATAATTAAAATTCTTAATTGTAGATCGTTTTATATCTACAATTATAAAATAAGTAATATGCGACGCAGAAAAAGTAACGTCAGATTAAAACCTATATTAATTAATTCGATTAGACAAAACAATTTATAAAGAAATATAAATTTTTCGTTGACGTATAAGAATAATTCGTATTAGAATATCGAATATTTTAGCTCATGAAATTTTAGTAGTCCATAAATATTTTAATAAACCAAATAATCTTACACTATTATATGTAAAAATTGTGCATTTATATTTTGGTTATGTAGTTCCACAGTAATATATATATACCTAGTAAGTTATAAAAGATTAAAATCTAATGAAATGCTGGACATTTAGGAGCGCAATTTACGTTTCTTCTGGTCAGATCGTTTCTTGAACAAAGTTTCCAAATTTCCTTTACTAAATATATTGATAAGTCTTTGAGTTGAAGATGGTTTATATTTTAATTCTTCAAAGACAAAGGAAAATAAATATTCACATAATTTGATTAAATTTATTTAACACTTCTATATTTACTGTCCATTTTTGCATAGCAAAACAACCATTCCAGTGGATAGGATAAACGTCCTCAACTTACTAATTCCGTGAAACTTGCATGAACGCCATTGTAAGCTTCACTACAAATGTCATCTTTGAAAGCTACGTAGCCTGCACAAAAACACAACGACGATTGCTCTTCATCCGAAATATTATCGTAATGGAGAATTTTTGCGTCCATATACTTCAGCTGTTCATCGGTCAGCTCTTGTGAACATAATCTTTGATTGTGTTCAATGTCTGATAGTTTAATTCTGGAAAATCCTTCATTTGTCGTAGTCGAGCACTGTACAGCACTTGTTGGACAGTAACATAAAAGCAGCCACCTCTCATTTGCCGGTACACTCCAAATTCTCCCTCCAACGAGTTACTTTGGAATTTCGCTAGCTGTACGTAGTCGAATTATTTATTCAGAAGAGTTTCACACACGCGCGGTGTTAAAAATAAACAAAACAAAAAATATAAATTTAAATACTGAGATGAAATATTTGACAGTTTCTAAGAACAAATGGGAGCTACATATTCCATGTTGTAATAAATTCTTTCATTAGTAATAATTTTGAAATATATAGCTGATATATTTTTAATAGAAAGCTAATACTGGAAATATGACAGATGAAAAGTAGTAATGTTTTGTAAATAATATCCTGTATAATCATGGATTTAATATAAAGCATAACATATAGAGAAAGTAGGAAAACGGTAGATAAAATATTTTAAACTTAATTAAATATTTCTCTTGGATATCTTTCTTTAAATTAATTATGTTTAAATTAAATAGAAAATTTGTACAAATTTAATACTTATAATTTATTTAGTAAATAAAAAAATTTAAATCATAAATCACTAATACAAAATATAGTTGACATATTGTAGATAATTTATTATGATATTTTAAATATAGTCATTTAAATTTAAATTTAAATTTAATATTATATATATTACTTAACAAAATAATAATAATAATTAAAAAATGGTGCAGTTTCAACTGGTGAGGAGGCTTGCAAAGCGCACGAGACCGTTAGCGAGCTGGAATTTCACCACTTAACCACTCAAACCAATCTGACAACGTTTCCACAAGGTCACCAGGTTGACAGCGATTTCGTTATATAAATACTATTGTTTTGTACAGTTTTGCAGACAGAACCTACTTTACTCTCTTAATAAAGTTGTTATTCTAAGAACTTAATCTCTTCTTTTGGCTTGCCAGATTACATTGGTGGCAGCTGTGGAATTTACTGGTATCCAAACACTCTGATTGATTCGCTAAGTAAGGTTGAGTTGTCTGGTTGGGTTTTTGAGCTGTCTGTATCTCTGTGTCCCTTGCTTACTCGCTGACGTACGGGATTCATTCCAGTGTCCCTGTAAAGCAATCTGCCGACATAAGAGCATTACAGTCAGTTTTGGAAAGTCAGCTTTTCAGTCAGTCATTTTAGTGAGAGGTGTCGAAGAAGCATACCAAATCAAAGTTCCGAGATGGGCAGAAAGAGAGAGAATTAATACACGAAATAATTCCAATAATTTCAATGCATCCACACCACAGAGCACTAGCCTTTCCCAGAGGAATGGACCTGTACATACGAATAAGCCGGGACCAGCGAAGTTTCCCCAATTAACCAAGGAGATGAACGTAGACACCTGGATCTTGCGGGCTGGGAGCTATATTTTGAACCTGGAGTACGCAGAGGCAAAACAGATTATTTTGTCTTACCTTGCTGAGGATATCTTCGAGGATATTGTCTATCTTCCTGAGGAAAAGTTCTTATAACAGAAGCCGTCTTGTTCAATTGCGAGCGTATCTACAACCATCTTTCTCGGATACTGAGACAACCAGAGAGTTAATGGCGAGGCGACAGAAGCATTGAGAATCAGTTAGAGATTTCGCTCACGCATTGCGGAGGCTCGGACAGCAGGTTTATCGCGATCAATTCACGATTGAGCGAACATTACTGGAGCTTCTTGTGACCGAACTCTTGGACGAAGACATTAAACGCAGGTTCTTACTGCAGCCACCAGTATCAATGGACCAAGTAATCGAATGGGTGGAACTCTGCCAGCGAACTATCAGTAAATGGATTACAGAACAGTATAACGTACGGGTCGCAACTAACAATGACTAAGTTGTCAATGCAGTAGACTCAAGGAAGAGACCTCCGCTACGATGTTGGAGATGTCGACGGCTGGGTCACATTGCCAGAAATTGCCAGGTGACTTTAAATGGATTCGAGAGGATGGCGAGCAGGGACCAATCCTCTTCAAACGCACCTGCACCATTGATGGACAAATCGAGGGACGTGGATTAGCGATTTTAATCGATTCGGAGGCGGACGTTTCATTAATTACCGAAACCTTTATACGAGCACTGCAGAGCGCTGGGATACTTTGACCCAAATCGTATGCAGAATTTACCGGAATACTACCTTGCAAGGTCGGTAGACGTCTCAAGAAGTCGGAAGGTACGCGTAGGAATCCTCAATACATCTCTTATCGATATCCAGTGGTCGCCTTTGAAAGACCTGGGCTGGTTCGTACTAATTGACGAAATGGAAGAGATTCGACAAGGAGATCTAGGAGACCCGTACGATGGAAATGATGATGCATGGCAAGGTCAAGTCGATCTAAATCTCTTGGAGAGGACGTAACAAGGCTAAGTCAGGACGATTCTAAAGAAATACGCTGGCGTATTCTAGTCAACAAATGAGAAACTCGGACAGACAAAGCTAATTACGCACGGGATCAACACCCCCAAACACGCTCTTATTAAAGTCCCGTATAGAAGGCTACCCATTTTTAAACAAGAACAAGTATCTGATGAATTAAGAAAGATGGAGAAGGACGGAATCATACAACAAAGTAGCAACCCGTGGTCAAGTCCGGTCGTGCTGGTACGAAGAAGGATGGAAGTTCTCGGTTCTGCGAAGATTACAGGCGCCTCAACAACATCACGGTTAAAGATTCACACCCGTTACCAAGGATCGATGAAACGTTGGACCGACTGGCAGGGTCTTCATGGTTTATAACCCTGGATCTCAAATCTGGCTATTGGCAGGTCGAGATGAGTTATGGAGAAATGGAGAAAAGGAGAAGACTGCTTTTGCAACTCACGAAGGGCTATTTGAATCTAATGTAATGCATTTTGGCCTATGATTTGGTTGTACGAGACGGATCTCTGGTTATAGAAGATGATGACAGTATCCTGCCGCAACGTCTCGTATTACCGGCTGAATGGAGAGAAGAAGTGATTCGACCGCAGCATGATAATCCATCCGGTGAGCACGTGGGACGTAACAAGACGGCGGCACGGGTGTCCTCTCGTTCTACTGACCAAAGCAAAGGCAAGACATTGACCGGTGAATCAACACGTGTGCTACCTACATGGATTGCAAAGGATGGGCGTCGACGGCTTCTTTGGTACCGATGGAGGCGGATTCTCCTAATGGACTGGTGGCCATCGACATTATCGGTCTCCTTCCGACTACTCGTCGTGGGTACAGGTTCATACTCACAATCATCGATCACTTCACCAAATGGGCCGAGGCTATTTCATTGAAGGAGCACCCAAAATGTTTGACTCTAGAAATTAAGTTTTCTAACTATCACCAGCGTTTTACAGTTTGTTGAAATCCTAGTAGATCTCGATCACGTCTGTGTATTTTTCTTAAATACATCAACACTGAAATGTTTGTATACAATAACGTTTAATCAAATATCGCAATCGCAATCGTCATCAATATTAAATAGTGTTATCTTTTCATCATCTGATTTGACATACACTGATAAAAAATCGTGTGTCAATTGACACAAAATAACGTTTCCAGCGAATTGAGGTATTTGCGACACAACATGTGTCACACGAATGATATTGTGTCAGTTGACACAGTAAAATATGTGTGTCAACTGACACAATA